>CABFWO010001285.1:97652-133578 GCA_902155825.1 Timema genevievae
GATATAACTACATAGCCCAAGATAGTGATAAGGTGCAATGAGGTGGACTAGATATAACTAAATAGCTCAAGATAGAGATAGGGTGTAATGAGGTGGACTGGATAGAACTACATAGCTCAAGATAGAGATAGGGTGTAATGAGGTGGACTGGATAGAACTACGTAGCTCAAAATAGGTGGCCAAATTTTGTGAGTACGGCAATTAACTTTAGAGTTCCTAACGCCAAAGAGTAAGTAATTATTATAAATAAGTATTACAATTTTATCTTTTTTTCTGCCACATGTTTATTATACACATCNAAGTAGAATTGAGAGCAAATCCACCTGCATTTGCGTGGAAAGAGAGTGAGAAACCGTTTATAAAAAAGTTCCATAGTCTAGTTGAACACTGACCTCCCCGTCAGCAGAAAACCATATAATACGAGCTTGACGTTTGTCTGCATGCACACCGATGCAGATAATATTTATAAATACTTAGCAAAACAAAAAATGCACACCCCTTTTGTTGCTTTTAACAATGAAACCCCTACTTAAATTTTTATTGAGATGAATTTCAATAGATTTTTTATCTGATAATAGTAGTCTAAGGCTAAGCCAATATAAAATAAATGGTACAGTGCACCATAAAAACTTTTTATCTTCGTTAGCTAAAACATGGAGACACTTACTTAAAACTCATAAGATTTGTAATATCAAACAGTGCCTATATATGAAATTTAATCAAAATTGTTAAAGCCTTTAACTTAAAGGGGATTTAGAAAAATTCGATTTTATCTATTTTCCCTTCAGTAAAATACCCTTAAATTTAGGGTTGTTTATTTAATTCCAAAAATTCCTTGGGGGACCTTGTGAAAACTCTAATATAAATAGGCCTACCAAGTTTGTGCGGCAGAAGGGAGCGCGAGTGATTTTACAGTTTTTATAGCATTACATTTTTTTGGCCAAAATAAATCAAATATTTCTCCAGTAGCAACGTAGAGTTTAGTTTTCCGCACGTGCTAATATCAACAGATCTTGAATATATGTTAGAGGTGTCCTAGAATTTTGTCAAAACATTTAAATAACAAGAAAATGTTTTGACAAAATTCCAGGACAATCTTGACATATAGTCAAGATCTCTTGATATTAACATGTGCAGAAAACTAAACTCTACGTTGCTACTGGAGAAATATTTGATTTATTTTGGCCAAAAAATTTCAATTTTATAAAAACTGTAAAAACACTTGCGCTCCCTTCTGCCGCACCTTAAGCCCTATCGGTGAAATGGTTTCGGCTCTAGGCTGAGATATAGACAGACAGACAGACGGTATCGAGAAAACCAGTTTTTTCAGTTTCAGAGGGTAATGATATTAAAATCTCCAGCTCGAATTTTTTTTTAAGATCGCAATATTTTATCTGCCTGAGGGGTGCGAGAAAGTCTTTAGAATATTTTGCAATTTGCGATCTTTTAAAGTGTCCACGCAAACATATACCGTACTTCAAGAGGAATTTCAGTCGGGACAAATCCAGTATATATGTAGATTTCATTCTTACTTTTCACTAAATATACACTTTTAGGTGGGTTTCAACAGAAATGTCCACAGTCAAACTCATTTTAATAACGCACATCGGTGAAAGTGGATATATTGCTAGAGCGTAGTGTTTTATTTTAGCACCGCGTTTTACTACCCGTTCGGTTTATACGGGTAAGTATTAATCAAGAAAATTGTCGTAGGGATTAGTAAGGTTACATTTAGAGAAAATGTATCCACATTTGCCTGGAGGGAGATCGGAAAACCATTTTTTAAACAGCTCTCTATACACCCAGCCGAAATTCGATTTCCTAGTAATCGAGTCTCTTAGTCTACTACGAGAGTAGTGCCTTAGACTATGCAACCATCGAAACGGGTCTTAGTGTTGTTCAATAGTTTAATTAAAGAAACTAAAATGTTAACTCTCTCCCTAATAAACACAAATGTAATTAAAGCCAAACGTTAGAAATGTTAGAATCTTATTCTGTTATTTTTCTAGCTTTGGATTTCTTCTAAGTTCCCTAGGTATAAAGTAACGGAACAATGCGAAACGAATAAAGTGGAATTACTTTTTGGAATGTGTATTGACTTGACTAGAAAGACGAGTGAGAGAGCTTTAGATTTGACACTAAGACGTTCCCCGAGTTTTAAGTAACTTTATATTCAAAAGAAGATTTAAGGAATGGGGAGGTTCATTTATCTTTAAGCTTAAGACATTTTAATTTAATGCGCGCCTTTTCTCAAACGATCGATACGGTAAGAATCGTGGAGTAAGACATAAAATATTTATAGCAGCTATTTTTAAAAGTTGTTAAATTGAAAAAAAAAATCTGTTTAATCTACTAGTGTTATGTTATATTTTAAATATTACTTAATAAACTGTCACTAAGTTTTAGTGTAAACAATTATAGAAACAATAAATATTTTGCAAAACCATCTATTTTTTATGAAGAATTACTACTTTGATTAAGAATTGCCAAGTCAAATAATATTTTAGCTTTAGAAATACAATATTAAATAAGTTCTTAGAAGCTGAATTTAAGCTAAAAATAATAGGTTTGACAAGCTATTTATAGGTGGTTGTAATTTCCTTTGTGTGTTTCATTATTTTTGTTTTTAGAGTACTACTATACCACTATATTATTATCTTTAACAATATTAATATTTTAAAATATACGGCAATTTAAATGTATAGACTAGGTAATCTATTTTTTCACGCCTAAAATAAAAAAAAAACAATTGTATGTGTACCACGTCTAATTTTCATTTTAATTTATTTGAGGTATTTAAAGATCACTTTCTGAACCAAATAATTACATCACACGATTTATAAACTAATTAAATCTAGAACAGACACAACATCCATCCCCTGGCCGTTAATTTATCACTGTGAAAGGGGATACCCACATTTCACCAATGATAAATTATTTGGCTATGCAGGGAATCAAATCCGGTACCCTTAGCTCATTATACAGACACGCTACCGACTGAGGAGCAAGGTGTCAAATCACTCATTATTACTAATCCAGACCATGTGAATATTCACACTGATGGTGTAGGTTGTAGGGTAAAGGATGCTAGGATTTAAATCATTTACGTGGAAAACCATTGAGGAAAAACCACCCTCAGTCCACCCAACCGTGACCTACCCTTTAAACTTTTACAGTGCGCTCACTGATAGGTAAAGTAACTTAATGGAAATAATATATTTTGTTACAAAATTAAATATTGGTTCTGTGAAAATTTTTTAAACGTTACTTCAACCTCAAGATTTATCTTTGAATCTCGAGTTTAAATATCTCCTTTATTTTCTCCTTGGATTTGAAATAGATATTTTTCCTTGTTGATCAAGTTAAACAGAAAACAAATTAATATTATATTCCATAGTACTAATATATCATATTGATATATTGATATGGTTTAAAATGTCACTCCTGTAAAAGATTTTTTTTAACGTGCCCGATACTCTTGATCAAATGACTAATCCACTTCAGTGGCCACGTGGTCTAAAGAGTTTCTCTTGCAGTCGACTAAACTTCCAATAACAGGGAGATTGAGATTCGACTCTAGGTCGAGTGAATTGAATGTGGTTTTTCCAAAATGGTTTTACACTCTTTCTTAACGCAAATGCGTGTACACTTCCTGCAAATATAATCTTCCTAATCCCTAAACCCATTATTGTAACTAATACATAAGTGTAAGCTATAATACAAACTCCACTCTTTGCTTTTTTTTTAAATTGCTAGGAATACATCACGTGGTGCTAAGGGAAAAAAAAATTGTAAATTAAAATCACTTGGACTGAGACCCGCCTCAGTGGCGTAGTTAGCTAGCGTGCTAGTTTAGTGTTGAGCTAGAATTCCGAGGACGGGGAGATCAAGGTTCTAATCCCGGTCTGGTGAACTGGGGGGTGGTTTTTCCTTTTAAAAAAATTCCCTCTCCCTCCACACAAATGTGGGTTCACTTCCTCTAAATTCGACCTTCCCAATTCCTAACTAATTAGCGTGATTAGTACATAAGCGTATAAACCGAACGGGTAGTAAGACGCGGTGCTAAAATAAAACTTTGAATGAGCCACTAAACGAAACCTATGAGTGTCCGCCATCTTGAAACTGTTCAGATCACAAAACCGTGTATAAGTTTCGTTCGGCCTTGGTTCAAATAATGTTCCTGCCAAACTTAAACAAAATGGCCCCACGCATTTATCAATAATTTCAGAACAAATATACAAACAAAATGTCAGAGGGAGTTAAAAAAAAGGACCTCATTCCGCTCGGTCTAATATTTGCTGTATTATTGGCTCTATCAAATATAATTTTTTTACCTTGGTACATTATGGTTGGTGTTTAAAATAAGACCGCTGTCTCCTTTAAATAATTTAAATACATATTTAATAAATCCAGCCAATATCAATTTAAATTACTGCGCATAAGTTAAAAGGCTACGCCGATTTATGCCACGCTAGGTTAGGCTAAGTTTGGTTGGAGCAATATTAGATAATAATAGGTTAAGTTAGTTTTTAAAACATATAATTAGATTTGGCTAAGTTCAATGCTTCCGGTAATTTCTAACGATTACACTTTTCAAAACCCAGTAGAAAACCCCTTTAGATTTAGATTTGAATTCAGCTCCGGCTTCCCAACATATTAAATCTTAACAACTTTATTACTTTAGTGTTACACACCTTAGCAATAGTCGACTTATGACAATATTAACTAACATTCAGTTATGAATCTTACCCGTGAAATGAATATTTCGCTCGTTCACACTGATATAATTTTCTAGTGTTTTAGTACTAACCGCTGCCGAGGAAGGTAAGCACAGAATATAGGACACACACAGTTCTAATAATGGGTTGTGAGATAAGTCAAAATTACTAAGAAAATAAAAGTTATAAATATAAATCAAGTAAACACACTTTTAAAAAAAATCGTAATATGATCCTATATAAGTTTAATTAATGGAAAAAGTCTGTGTTTCTCTAAAAATCAACAACATGGAGGGGGAAAAAACTAAACAAAATTGCTTTATATAATTTATAAAATAATATCTATTAATTAAAAATATAACGGTATTTTATAACTGGAAGAAGAACGCCTTAGGTGAATATTCTCAGTAGAGATATTGAATACGATTACTGAGAGAAATGTTCAAACAAAACTAGTTAAAGGACTTAGAAAAACTAAAAAAAAGCAATATATTTTTTATTAATATGTTTAACACAGCTGATAAAAATTTGAATTTAAGATCTAAAGATTATGAAGGTAGTTTTGTTTTATGGCGTGCACCTTGATTATCATGTAGAGGGTAAACCTACAATGATAAATTGTCTTTGGGAAACATTTAGATTCACACGCAATATAATTTTTTACAATTAAAACTACTATTGTATATGAGGATATAGGACAAAAATAATGTATTTATTTTAACTGGCTAACGCTTTACAATCCAATAAAATAAAAGGCTTCCAGGTGTGTACCAAAACTTTTATTGCCTTTTATTTTTTTATTATTTAAAAATATGGATGATTTTAAGTTTTTTTAATTGAATATTTAACATAAATTTTCTAAATACATATATATATGCAGTATGACTTACAAACTGTCTTAATACAATACGCCCTTTTTCATTTACTAATTAAATGGCAACTCGCTTCGGTATCCGCGTGGTCTAACGCGCTACTCTCGCAGTAAACTAGACCACCAATAACAGTGAAATCGAGGTTCGAATCTCGGTCGGGTTTACTGAGGAGATTTTTTCCAAAATGGTTTTCCACTCTTCCTCTACGCAAATATAGATACACTTTCTCCAAATATAACCTTCATAATACCTAAAACCATTAGAGTAATTAGTGCACAAATGTATAACACGAATGGTTAGTAAGACGTGGGGCTTGAAAAAAATTAGATTGCAGAACGAACCCAAACACAAATGATAAGTTATATTTATTCGTCAACTACGCTTGAAATCAAATCAGGACACCCTATACCAGGGTCTCTAAAACTGCTTGCACTCAAATCTCACTTGAAAATTCAGAGTACTTGTTTTAGCCTGATTAATGCATTTATTCAAATACGCTTTGATTATAAAAACAAAAAGCATGCATTTTTTGTTTTAATTACTATATTTTCTTGCAAATTTAGTATAAGTTTTGTATTGTTAAAAATAATGAAACTTTTTATCGATAACTATTACATTTTATTTTATAATATGGCTTTACATTTGATGCCATAAATACTATAGATTAAAAATATTAAGCTGCATTGAATTTAACATTTAAAAAATACATCACGATATTTACTTTGATGTGTGAAGTCTTTTATCATATAATTGGTTCAGGCTGGATTATATTTTGTTGAGGCACACACGAAGCTCATTTTCAAATCTAGGTATGTTATTATGCATTTTTTTATACACGTATATGCAAACTGCACAAAAGTTTTTCTTGCTTCATTTTCCAAAGCAAAATATTGATTTTTTACTCCAAGTCGCTGAAGCTTAACAATTTGTTTCAAAAATACTGTACCTACCTTGAAACCCTGCCTTAAGTTTGTAAACAATCATTTTTAATACTTAACAATATTGAAGATTTATTTTATTTTATTGTTCACACATTAATGTTAAGGCTCGATTGTGATTTATAAAATTTAAAGTGGCCTAAAACTTTGACCGAGTTTTTAGAGGGGTTGATTAAATTATTATAGAACCCTGGTTAAACACCGGGTAGTTCTGAAGAAGATATTGATTAATTGTATATGCTACACCTCATTATTTAATTTGCTCATTTCATGAGTTGGGAAAATTCCTAGCAATTCCATGAACTGTCCTCTCTTCCTAACCATTTCACGAACTGGGCAAAAAATAGCCCAATTCAATTGTGCAGCCCTTGTGCTACCCAGTTCATTAACTGGACGAATTTTTGCCCTATCTGTGAAATGAGCAAGCGAAGAACAGATTTGGTCTTTTAAGTAATTTAACTTTTAGTTTCTTTAGAATCGAAGGTTAGGTTAAGTTAGGTTGGGTTATTTTAATATTATATCTTAAAACGAATTTCGGTTAAGCTTGTAGCCGATAGTACAATAAGTTTCAGTTCATGAAATGGGCAATAGTTGATGCGACTTTTGATCATTTCGTGAAATGTTCAAGTGAAGAAGTCAGCTCAAAAAATGAGCAGAAATTTGCCCAATTCGTTGAATGGGCAGTTTCACTATTGGGGTGTAACACATACAGGTTTAGTAAGCTATCCAGCTTAGTAAATATCTAGATGCAAGCTTTTAGTGTGTTTTATTAGACGTTCTCTCCTTGGTTAAGCCATACCACAATTTCCTTACAAATAGACGTCTTAGAGATAGAAAAACCTAATAAATCACGAATCACGAAATCATACTTCAAATCGTGAGATCTACAGCTCTCCTTTTTGATAAATATTATCAAACTTATAATTTATAAAATAAAACTAATAATTTATTAAAATGATATCAACGCTGATTGCAAAAATATATGTTGGTATTTTCTAGAAGGTACTTCAGACATCCATTAAAAGAAAATCAAGGTAGAGTTTATAAATCATGTGCTCATACATTACGTTTTTAGAAAAATCAACCCTCAATTAAAAACAAACCTATAATTGTTTAGTAAGTATTATAATATATCGGTGGAATAATATTAAACAAACTTTGTTTGGATGCTATATTTCTATAAACATAGTAAGAGTTTTTGTCTCCATTCGTTGAAAATAATTATTTAATTAAATATTAAATGCTTCTAAATCAGCCTAGTTTCAGCGCTGCTACTTTGTCTTACCAATCAGACTTTATTTAAAGCATTTAAAATAATTTAAGTTTAATAAATATAATCGCTATCTAAAAAGGGTTCGTTCATATTTTAACCCTTAGGGTGGAGTTATAATCAAGTCTTAGCTTGGTCAAATGTGAGCGCTGGTGATCAACCTTGACCAAATACCCAATGTGATATCCTTCTTATTGCAACGTTACCAAACCTTATTTTTAAAGCATGTAGAAACATCACATTTTTACAGTTCGCTGTCGTTTACTAAGTTGCTTAGCAAGCATTGGACCCACTTCAGTGGCGGAATGGTCTAAGGCGTCATTCCCATGCTATAATAGCCTGCTGATGACTGGAAGATTGGGATTAGAATCTCGGTCGGGTCTATTTATGGTGGTTTATCATAAAATGGGTTCCCACTCTCCTTCCACGCAAATGCGGATGTATTTCCTCTACAATGCTTCATTACACATTCTATCCCATTATAGTAATTATTATATATGCATGGGCTATTCGTTTTTTGAAGCTCTTCATATAGTAATCTCCAAAAAGCTTGTTTTATACGTAATAAATATAAAATGTGAGTCCTCTTTCAGAATTCGAACCTTGGATGGACTCAAATATACTCGATATAGCGACGTTGTGAGAGATTGTTAGATTAGGCACAGTCGATTCGACTAGAAGTAATTTAAAACAAGTGTATTGGGCACTTCATACTATAATATTGATTGAATATGAATACAATAAATTGCCAGCAGACTACAATTCAGTGGACAAGCCATCCAGCTGAACGTTAGCTAAATCACTCCGAAAAATTATGTCCGCGCTTAAATGAATCCTTAGTGAGAAGGTGAACAAACTTAGGTTAGGTTGGGCTCAATCTACCTTGGGAGGTAAATAGTACTGCAATATACCAGTGCCCAATCTATCCTGTGGGGGGAAATTTTGGTGGTATCCTGGGATCAAAAGCAGTATCCAGTCCACCCACGTTCGTTAGGTAGCTCTTAAGGTTTACGTTTTGATGCTTTAAACCATGCAATTATTATTATTATTAATGGCATATTACTACCCTTATTGGCTATCCACACCTAATTGCATTAATGGTTTCGGATTTAATAAGGCAAGTCGTAAACTATTTAGAGAGAAAAAGGCCCACCCGGATGGAATTCGAACTTGGATCTCTACGTCACTGGCAAACCAGATTAGACGAGCCTTCTATTTAGTCCGCTTGCTCACCAGTACGAGTCACGGTAAAAATAATAATCATTTATATTAAAATAGAAACTAGAACCATGCCATTTATATCCTTTCGCTACGCATCTTACTACCCGTCCGGTTGGTTAGCATATTTACACTAGTGTGATAGGAATGAGGAATGTAGAATTTTTTAGGAAACGCACCAGTATTTGCGCGGAGGAAGTGTTTTAAAAAAATTACAAATAAAATACTTCAATGCACCCGGTTGGGATTTGATCACTGACCTCTCCGGCAACTGCAATCCCCTACTTTGACTCCTAAAACCATGTGACCACCGATGTGGGTCTGAAGATGTAATAGAACATGTTGATACTAACATAAACACTCAAAATACTTCGACAGTCACTTCATTAAAATATCAGCGTATCTTTAAAAAAAAGGCTATGTGAAAAAATAATACTACCCCCTCCCCCAATTTTCCAAACCCCCCGCTAACCCACACAGTCACTCGACGTAGTTATTTATCAGCACCCATGTACTCTACATTTACTGTGCAAACATCGCACAGTGGTGGAAAACGAAAAACAAACATACCGCGCTATTGATGTTACTGATCAATGGGAGATAGCATTTGAATCGCAAAGGCTTATTTAGATAACAAACTAGATAAAAAATATCTACCCCTTTTCCCTGTCCTTGCATCTAGACCATCCATTATAAGGGCGGTTTCACACACACACACACACACAAAATTCGACAACACGTCAAAACGCAAACACAGGAGACACGGCTATTTGCATATGAATGTTGAGTAAACACAAATGAATGCGTGTGTGTATGCGTGTGTGGGCAGGCGATGTGTATGCACTCACCCGTAAAGATGTGCGTGAGAGCGGACGCGACGCATACCAGGACAAGTGCTAGCCGTCTTCTCTTCATGACGTCTGATGGGGTAGGTGGTGTTCTTTTGTCTTGTTTTTTGTCTCCCTTTTCTGTTGAGGTTGGTGATTTTTTATTCTTCCTCAAGTGTTAGCAATTCCAGCTTCATAGCACAATGTTAACAAGTTGGACACAGCCCCGGTTAAAAACACGGAAAAAAGAAACAAAGATAGGTTTTAAATGTGTCGATATCTTTGGATTGTACAAACTTTGGAGAGGGTGGAAAATTACGCTATCACTTTTCAAACCACTTCCTTAACATTATTTTTGTACTAATATCTATTTAGCTTAAAATGAATTTTTGAATTGAGATTTATCACTAGAAAAAAACACAATTGTAGTTTTTGGTTAACACACAATTAATGTATATTTACAATTACGTTTCAACTTTCTAATTTATAGTGGGGGAGAAATATTTTCTTATAAATCTAGTAAAGTTTTATTAAGTCATAAACTTCATATTGACAAATCAAATTGGTTTTAACAAATTTGGTATTAATTCTATATATTTCACGACTACGCTCATGTAATTGTTTGAATGTATATTTTTAAACAAATAAAACGTACCGTTTTTTTCGACTGATAAAAGCACCAAAACAGTACCCCCCCCCTCAAAGAAGACTTTTTTTTATTAATGCGACGCGATGTCCCTCAGCGTTAAGAGACGACGCCCCTTAAAAATAGTGGTCTAGGCGACGCTGATGTGACGCTTCCGAACTCACCGTTCAGAACCCGCTCCGCGCGCGAACTGGCACCGACGCCCGGCGCGCCCGTTTCCCTTGAGCGACACTACTGCTGACTAGCGGAGACAGTCGGCAACACTCGTCCTTCCCCGCCCACTGTTATATTCCACAGATCTGCAATCCTGGCTACACAAGCCCTTTTTTCTTAATAATTTCTAAATACAAGTAGATTAGTTCCGTGAGAATGATATATTGTCATAAATATCAGAAATATTAAGGAGGGGGAAACATTAAAATCTGGTTTTTAATGTGAGTACAGTTCCGGTACTATTTTTCAACGTTATCTAAGGAAGGACGAACGCATGCGCAGTGAAGAAAAATTGAAATCCAATATAACTACATTTAAAAGTGAATTTCGTTTCCCAGGGAAACAAAAGAAAAACAAAACCACGTTATTTATTTACAGAAAATAAATGTCTATCCCAGAGATGAACTACAGTAATGGCCTTATCTGAAGGTTTGTAAATATACTATATCTACTTTCATGTTTAGATACATCAAGTCATGGGATCTTTAACTGTCAATTTTGGTATATATTATAAACACATATAAAATAACACCAAGATATTAGAATCATTTGAATTTTTAACGATTTTTTTTTCCTGGAAATTGGTTTACCTATACTTTATAGGAAGGACCGTACAGATTATTGATAAAATTTTTGTATTTATAAAAAGCTAGGGCTACATATCACATGAATTGACGTATGAATATAATTAAAATATGTGCACTGTATTATTACCCCTCTGGGATACCAGCAAATTTACACTCATATGATAGAGAAAAAGAAGATATAAATTAGATTAAATCAACCCGAGAATGTATAATTGAAATCCCCTTGAGGAAAAAACATCTCAATACACCTAATCGAGATTTAAACCAACATCACCATCAAACCAGACCTGACGAAACTTATATCTTGGCCCATAGGGCCGATGATGTATTTACCACCACCTTCCTAAAATTTTCCCCTTTGAAAATAAATATATGACGTCACCCATGGCAGACCATATATAACCTCTATAAGCAATAACACATCTAATATCTTTGCACAGATAACGTTTATATTATTTCAATGAGCATTTTAAAAAGTTATTTTTTGCGCAGAGAGTTCTACCAACGTTCGTCACACCTTTAGGTGGGAATGAAGAAAACGCGGATTAAAGCCAGTATATTCACAGTTTTTACAAAAAATTTTTTTATAAAATAAACAAAACAGAGCTTAGTGCTTCAGTATAAACATAGAGTTTAATTTTCTAAGCATAGTTCCGTCAACCATCCGACATTTTAGCTCAGTCGGTAGCGTATCTGTCTACTGAGCTAAGGGCCCCGGGTACGAATCCCGGCATGGTTGAACAATTTATCATTGGTGAAATGTGGGTTTACCCTTTCACACTGATGAATTAACGGGCGGGGACTGGATGTTGTGCCTGTCCTAGTCTTAAGTTAGAGTATAAGGCATATGTAGTTAAGACAGGCCTACTAAGCCATTAGCGGAAAATATATGGCTTGAATAAAAAACTGTACCAGGCCAGAGGTTGGAAACAGTAATGGATCTAAAATAAAGTAATATCAACAATGGTTGAATATTTGTCATTAACATATCAGCATTAATTGCCTCAGCAAAAATTACAAAAGTTCCATGAATAATATTATCAAAAAATGTTGATATTATTATTAATTAAACATGGGACAGCCATATCCTCAATAATTAAAATACTATGATATTAGAGAGATTCGAAATTCGTAAAAATTCTAAAAAAAAATTCTCTAATACAATTATGAAGATATTCACTTTATATAACAATTTTTAGCAATTGGTAAAAGGAATTATATAGGCTTGTGTAGTTGGAACAATATCAAAATCGCATAGGATGACCAAATTAAATTATTATGACTAATTTTCATAAAAAAGGGCTATCTTTGTTGCTAATAAAGTAATATATTGACAAACAAAATAACATTTGTCACTGGCACAAAGACTTAAACAACTTTTTTTGATTACATTTTAAATATTTTCACTTTAAATAAAATGGTAAATTTTTAAATATTTGAGGATTCGAATTTGGATTCGAGATACTACAGAAAATTAAAGATTCGGATTCGAGATTCAGATTAAAAAAATATAAGATTCAACCCATATCTACTAGATATAAAAAGTAAATGTATCTACTGTAACAATATTAGATTTATTTTGGCCAAAATGTATGCTAAGAGAAAACTGTAAAAACACAACTGGCCTTATACGCTCGTTTTCTTACAAACCACCTTAGCAAGCCTTCAAGAATCCGGTGAGCATTCAAGTGTCCGGCTTTGCCCGGGAGAAATACTTTAGAAGAAAAGGGGGTAAAAACCTTATAAAGTGTAAAAAGTGCAAAAAGGGCCAAAAGGGCAAAAAGTCAATTTACTATTATGGTTAAAAAGTGTAAAACGGATTAGAAGGGTAAAATAGATAAAAAGGGAGAAAAGGTACAATAAAGGCTATTATTTTAGGGTAAAAATGGCAAAAAGGTTAAAAAGTTGTAAATATTTTAGAGGGCAAAAAGGGTAAAAAGTAAATCTAATCAAAATAATTTTAGTTTTTTTTCATTCCAGATAACCCGTTCACCCTTTCCCCCGTTTATCCTTACCAACCCGTTCACCCTTTCCCCAGTTTACCCTTACCAACCCATTTAAAACTTTTACTGTTTTTATACAGTGTGCATCTTTTTACACTTACCCGCCTCGGTGGCGTAGTTAGCAAACGCGCTAGTTTCATATCGAGCTGGACTGCCGAGGTTGGGGAGATTGAGGTTCAAATCTCCCTCGGGTGAACTGGGGGTGATTTTTCCTAAATGGTTTTCCAATCTCCCTTCACACAGATGTGTGTTCACTTCCTCTATATTCAACCTTCCCAATTACTAATCAATTAGCGTAGTTAGTATTTAAACGTATAGCCCAAACGGGTAGTAAGACGTGGGGCTTAATATTATTTTTACACTTTTTGCTCTTTTTGTCTGATTTGTAATTTTGGCACTTGTACCTGGTTGGGGAGGGGTTCATCGGGGGGCGCTTCCTCATGGGGTTTTGGCGACTCTGGACCAGCTTGGCCCACACTGGTTCTTCTCTATTTGACGTTCCCTTCTCCCCCGCCTTATCTGTCTCTTCCTCTCAGCTATATCACTTGGTGTGGAAGCGTCCCAGTTCTACCAGGTACACGATTGTTTCACAACGGATGGATGGTTGGATATGTGTGCGTGTGTGTACTATATCCAAGCGTTAGGTAATATACATCTCATGTATGGGCCCTGGCCCATTCAATTCCTTAAGAACTTAAGCGCCCCTCATCCGGGGAAAAGTTGGACACCCCTGTTTTTAAACCATGTGACCAACGATGCGGGTAGTCTCAAAGTTATCAATGGATTGATTTAAGAGTATAAAGAATGGTACTAGAGCTAAACACTTTGTTCCAGTCCAATTTTCATAGTAGCTAGAAATGTTACTAGATCTATTTTAACCTACCCGCATCGGTGGTTGGAATGTCTAACGAGTCACTCCCATTTAGGACTGGATTGTCAGTTATGGGGAGATCAGAGTTCTAATCCCTGTCGGTAGTATTGAGTTTTAAAAAATTAAATTATCTACTACTCGCCTTCCATGCAAATACGGGCATATTTACTATAAAACTCTACATTACTCGTGCCTATTCCATTAGTTTAATTAATATATTATGAGTATAATCTGAATGGGTAGTAATATGTGGCGAAAAACCTTTCGTATTCATACTTAAAGTGATGTGAACTTCATCAGTCACTTTTAATAGCTCAAAGGCGTGAGATCGCAAGCTAGCCATACCAATGGAGCTGCCGCCGCAGTTAACGATGGGAGTGCCAACATTTGCGGATGGAAGGTGTCATGTAGTCAGCAAAACGAGCCCCCAATCTATTAATCTCAGTTGTATATTTATTCATTCAAGTAGCCACTCATTTGTTCTCTCACGAGGCTGAATTTGACCCCGTTCCAGACCCCACTGCTTCACGAATAAATTATGAAAGCGTCGGGGATCGAACACAGGACCAGTAAGATATAGTCAATTTTGGCCGCAAAGAGTATTTGTATTTGATAAAAGGTCGTTATGATGTGAATTTGACTTTAATTTATTCGGGGAAAGTATCGAAAGTGTCTGTTGATGAAGGGTTGATCGGGGTTTGAACCCCGATCGGGTTTACATTGGATGTTTTTTCTAAATGTTCTTCCGCTCTTTTTACACGCAAATGCGGATAGATTACTACTAAAATGCTTCCTTCCTCATCCCTACGCCATTAGATTAATCATATATGCGTTTATTATTATTATTAGCGCCGCGTCTTACTACCCGTTCGGGTTATACGCACTTACGCTAATGTGTGATGGTAGGGTTATTGTGAGATGAAATGTAGGATTTACAATTTAACGTGGAATCCGAACCACGGCGGAGGCCTGGCATTCCACACATTCACAAGTTGTGATTAACACACGTCTTGTCAGAGGTGAAGAAAGGGTTTGGCAATCAGATAAATCTGTGCCGGGACCGAGGATTGAACCTCGGACCCCCAGAACAGAAGTCCGACACCTTACCCCTAGACCACCAGGTCACCTATATATGCGTATAACATGAACATATAGCAAGAGGCATGGATAAAAACAAACGTGTATAAAAAGTGCAATACATAACCAACCGCCTCAGTGCTGCGACTCAGTACTGAAAAAATCGTATCAACCGAACGGGTAGTAAGACGCGGTGCTAAATAAATAAAGTATTGAAAATATTCCCGAGACAAAGTAAAATTCATCAAGGTGTACCTGTAGGGGACGAGAGAAAAGGTAAGCATTTTTTGAAGTTTTTATATCAAAACTTTTTTTTGCCAAAATAAATAAAACATTTATCCAGTAGAAATATAGAGTTATAATTTTCTTCACATAATGATATCAACAGTTGTTGAATATCTGTCCTGGAATTTAATGACAACTTTTTCTCTTCATTTATAAAGGTTCTCTTCTAATGCCGCTATGCTAAAAAGAGATGTTCAAGAACTGTTGATATCACCATGGGAATAAAATTATACTACGTGTTTATATTGGCGTAATATTTTATTTATTTTGGCTAATAAAATCTATTACTATAAAAAACTTCAAAAACATTGATCCTTTCTCACGTTCCTTTTACTCCCACCTTTACTATGCCGGCAGCCAAATCCCGCCAGTATATCTCCATTAGTTATTACAAAGTATTACTCTCTCACAAGAGATGATGTCACAAGCCACAATGACATTTCTAGATTGACCTCTCAAATCCCCTCATTGTTCGCGTGTCACCCATACATAGACCCCCCCAACATCCCATTAGTAATAACTAGAATTGATTTAGAGGAGTAAGGTTGGTAGGCGTGAGCTCATTTGATCTGTGGGCAGCTTCATTTGTGGATTTAATAAGGTATAGTTTGCAGCATATAAAGTGTCTCCTATTCTGACGTGGGTAAAAAGGGCCAAACCTACATTTGAGTTTGTTTTTGTGGGTTTACTTACTCTCTCCAGTCTAATGCCAGATGTGTTCGTGTTCCTCATGTTCTTTTTTTTTTTTGCCATGCCTCATTTATATTAGAAGTTCTGTAGACAGTGAAACTCAAGATAACATAACCTTATTAAAAACAATCTTGCTAAACAAACCCACAAACACATAAATACACCTTATATTTTATTTTTACGAGTGAGATAGAGTAAAGTGTTACATACTTTACGGCACTACCAAACTTACAAAAGTATTCCGTCCAGCCCCGTGGTGTAATGGTCAGTACACCTGGCTACGAACCTAGGGGTTCCGGGCTTGATTCCCAACTGACATATTTGGTCATTTTCTCTTAAGGACCTTGGCCCTGTCGAGTGCAAGTCTAAAACCTATTTTGTGGGATGGTGGGTGGGAGGGTGAAAGGCGTGGCGTGGCTTCACAACCGACCAAAGTATACTTCCGCACCAACAAGAACAGATGGATCACGGAAACAGTAGATGGCGTTAGCTACCGGACATGTCTTGCGGAAAAATCATACACTTGGAAATATCAGTTTTCTCGAGAACCAGTGAAATTTGTATGTTAATATTTTCAACACCCCTCCTAAGATAATGTATCGATGTTTATTGATTGTTCCATTTTATTATTATTTATTATGAATCCGGCAGTTTTCTATTGAAAAATGTCAATTTTATCAATATTTAATCACTGTTAAATTTATAGAGGAGGTGTGTATATAAAAAGTACAACTTAATCAACATGCTTCTATTCTTGAACAAACCGTTTACCAAAAGAAAATTTCAAAACAATAAAAATTCTTGAAGGTAACCGTTTGTTCCCATGGCTCTTCATTTCCATGCCAAATGAAAAGTACCAATCGTCTTAAGAGGAATTATCTCAACGGTTGCCAGAGGTTGGTAAATTAGGGCTTAAGTTAGTTCAAGACTCACACCTGCTCCACAATTCCATATAACTATCATCATCTAATTGCTGGTACAACGTGTAGACAACCTCTTATGATATACCCTGGGCAACTTTCTGTCCCACCAGAGTGGCTAATAATCTACACACAAGGTGACCTAACCTGGATGTAATGTCCCTCTCGGCTATATGTCATATGATTTTTAAAAAAAGGATGCCAACTATTCCTATCTTGAGCTCTTACATTCGCACTGCATGTTCTCCTCGCCGTTATCTGCGAGATTTGGTCATCCTAACAATATCTTGTGATGAGTACAGTATAAGTAACTCATCATTATGTAGCCCCTCCACTCTCACTAGCTTCATCCTTTTATGGTTCAAATATATTCTTAAGTACCTTGTTTTTGTTTTTGTCATATATGATTAGCGACCACGTTTCACACCTATAAAAAACAACCAATGAAATCATTGTTTTGTATTTTCCGAGTTTTACATTCCTTAAAAACAGGCAAGATGTCAACATCTTACTGACCGAGTAAAAGAATGCATTTCCCACTGTATTCTTTTTCTAATTTCTACTTTAATACTTTTTTTCAGCACTGTGTCTCACTACCCGTTCGGGTTAAACGCCCATGTACTGATAACTTCTTTAATACAATGTTCTTCGACCTGTGGTCCGCGGACCGGTGCCAGTCCTTGGAAATTTCCTACCAGTCCACGAAAAATTTCGCCTGAATCATGGAGGTCTGGTCTATTTAGAGAATAGTGCCTTAGACCATGCTGCCACCGAGGCAGGTGCAAAGAAAAAAGTTGCGTTTGATTTTTTTTGCTAAACAAATTTAATTTTGAACTTTTCTTTTATTAAATCTTCATTGTTTTATGTCCAATAACTCCAATCCTCAAAATGGTTGTTGATGGACTAGTTGGTCCTCCTTTGGTAATATCATTGAGATCGTTAACATCTGTATCACGCCCAACAAAAAAATAAATCTAACAACTCCACTCCAAACGAACCGACCATTTGTAGCAAGCATAACTAAAACTGTGCCAAATCGATGATTCTTGAATTATGTCAGCTGTTAGTTGAATATCACTTATCACTTCCCCATAATTTTCATCTATTGAAAGCTTACCACATGACCCAGAATATAATGCAATATAATCTCGAACCACACAACATTTCAAACCAAGTCAATTACATGAGAAACAAACATCCCGCACAGCAAAACAAACTGAACTAAATAAGCACTACTGCAAGGGGCTGTGTTGTTGAGAGGCCTCAAAGCAGTGTTGCCAAACTTCAGTATTCCGGCTTGTAACTTAAGGACGGCCGCTACATGATTCGGACGCTACATTGTTGCGGAAAGAGCGGAGCGCTACACACGAAAGCGAGTATTAGCGAAGTGCGCGACCGCCGAATGCCAGTATTGCATCAGCTCGTCTGTCGACAACACGCCTCAAAAAATCTTATTTTATCGCACTCGTGCGTATTGTTTTATAATTATGTGTTGTAGTAGTTCGGAAAACAAGTTATTTATTTCGTAAAATTTGAAACCCTACAAAATGGAGACAAAAAAGGGTCTTTAGTAGAGGCAAGGACAATATTCAGGAGAAAAGTAGTGATGGTATCGAAAGTATGTCAAGTACTAGTGCTTCAAGTTTAGAATAAACAAAGAAAAATAAATGTTGATACTTCTGAATGCACCATACAAACCAAAAAAAGAAAAGTAAACTTTGTGGGGCATTAAGATAAGGAGTAGTTAAAGCTTGGTTCCATTGTAGCTCCTGGCAGTGAACTATCGCCACGGCCTTTGTGTGTAGTATGTAGCTGCAAAGAGGCTTTCTACTGAACTAAATACTTTGATTAATGACGCGGTGAAGATCATTAATGGAATTCGTAGTCGAGTTATGAACTCCAGGCTGTTCACGTCACTGTGTGAGAGTATAGACTTGTAACGACTTACATGTAATGTCAATAATACCAAATAATATCAAATGGGACAAACACTCACCAACCAAGCGGCCCGCTCTCGGAAGACCTACGCACGACCTACACCACTAACGCCGACCTCCACTCTCGAAAGTAGTGCCCGTCCAACGGAGCTACGAGTTCCCAGCCAACTGAGTGCGAGAGTCGAACACGTGTCCAGCCAGCCAGAAAGAAGAGTTCCGTTTCCGGCCACGCATAGCCCTGGGCGCTTCGGCAACGTTCTCGAACATCCTGTTCCTTAGTTTGTTTTGTTTTCCGACCCTCCTTCTCCTTCGGTCCTTCCCCCCCTCTGAGAATTTTTATTTGTATATATACAGCTACGCCAATAAAGTAAAATCACTTACTACACTACGATCTCATGGATAAGAGGTAAAACGGCGACTAGGTCTTGGGGATTATTAATATTCAAAATTATAAATTCTGTTTCGGCGTCATGGGGGGAACTGTATTCTAAATTACCGTCTGGACTTCAATTTTGTAATTAATTATTTATTTGAATTGCTATGCCATGCGCTTCCCGCGGCATATAGAAAGATGTCGCCCTTCGTCATCCATTTTAGCTGGGATTCAAACCCAGACCTTATTATTTGTCATAATTGTATATACTTGCTTATTATTTAAAGCGCACTGAGTGTCAGCGCGCCCCGGGTTCAAGACCCGCTCAGTAAACTACCTTTTGTACTTTACGATGGCAGATGTTATAATCAAATTTATTGTTTAAAGCAGGATAGTAAAGCGAGACTTAGCACGCTCTTGCATTAGGGAAATGATGTTTAGACGTGACGTCAAGTTATTTATGAACGTTTGGAATTATTGTTTTGTACTCTATTCCTGAGTGACGTCACGTAAGATAACGCAGTTGTGGCTTATGCCTTATATTAAAATCATTATTCTAAATACTAAGTAAATGTATCAAGGAGCTAAAGCCCATAAGATTAGTTTGGCATCTGAGATCCCAGACCTCGTATTATGTCGTGTTCTACACGCTTAGTGTTGTTTATATTATCATACTTAGGAGAATTTGAGATTGATTGTATTTGTACTTAATGGTCTTGATGACTAATGGAGGTGCGCTTCACGCACGATGTTTGTTTTCTCAAGTATTGTAAAGTTGTTATTTCAATAATAAAATTTATTTTGTGCAATCAGGTGATTCTTTTACCTGATATTAGCCTTCATCACCCTATAGATATTCATAGATATAGAAGGGGGGGTAGCAGACTCAAACCACCAACATCTCCTTCACGCAGACGTGAGGTGGTTATCGAGAGGAAGGGTTCTTGCACGCCTCTTAGAACTGAGGGAAGAATTAAAGCAGTTTCTGCGAGTGCGAAAATCTGACCTAGAAGAGCCTTTGTTGAATGAGGAATGGATGGCCAAGCTTTCGTATATGGCGGACATATTTAGCCTTCTTAATGAACTTAATATTTTTCTTCAGGGGTCTTGTACAAATATGTTTACACTGAGAAATAAAATAGATGGCTTCAAAAAGAAGCTGGCTCTTTGGGATATTCGCGTTCAAGAGGAAACTATAGAAATGTTTCCACTTTTTGTAAAAAAAAATTATTGATGCTGATTTCAACCAGAGAGGTATATTCAACATAACAAGTCAACATTTAAGGGCGTTAGCTGAGAAATTCAATAATTATTTCCCTGAAAATGAGGATCCTCGTAAAAGTAACCTCTGGATCAATAGCCCCTTTGTGACGTTGTCACAGACATGAATCTAAGGAAGACAGTTTGGACTCACCTAGCCTGGTCCCCTTTTGACTGGCCTGCTTCACGGCTCCGAAAACACGCGCACTGATCAACATCACGTATACTACTAAACGTCCGTGGCTCGAAGTACAACTCCGAGCTAGACTCGAACAGATGAACATCGAGATTGCGCAGTCCCATATGCGCCAACGACTGTGTTCTGGTGAAATAAGAACTATCCACCGGCGCGTGAATTTGAATTATTACGAGGCTAAACGAGACTGTTCTCGAAGCATGTGCACGCCCCTTCCCCTGTCCCATCTGTGTTTCCCGCCGTATGTGAACACGTGACAGACTTTGTGTTGTATATAACGGCTGGACTGTGTAGTGATGTCACTCATTTCTCTGCGCTCAATTAGGTGAGACACTTGTCTTAGCTTTAGACTTGGTCTATATTTTCGTCGTATCAAAATTATGTTTGGCTTTTCATGTTCAAAATTTATAAGTTTCGGCTTTATTTATTTATACGTTACTCAAATTTAATTTCTTTAGAGACTGCAGAATTTGCTTGTCAGCCATTATGGATTATTTGATATTTAAACTCCGTTTCCTATTTTTGCAGACCCGCCTTGTCCGCCTCACGGACGGGTTTGGGATTTATTACGCCGCCATCTTGGGGCGCTAGTTATCTTTCTTAACGATAAACTTATTGAAATGTTTGGTTTGCTTGTCAAAGTTTTAAGGGTTTAGTCTTTTGTAATTTGTAGAACTTGTTGTTCAACTTTGGGGCCGCGAGCCCGCGCACTTAGCGCTTCGGCCAAGTTTATAGTTAGGTTGATCTAATTTGAATGGTATCTGTTATAACTGATTAGGTTGATTTAATTCATTGTTTGTAATGGCACCTAGTAATTATTTAACATACTCATGTCGAATTTGTATCGGCATCGATGAGTTGTGTACACCTATACTTTTTGTCTTTGTTTAACCTTTTTCTAGTTGGGTTAGTCGCCTTCTGCGCTGGGTCAATTTTATTTGTATTCTTTTATTAATTGTCTTACTGTTTTCTCTCAAAGACTTGGGGCCTTGGCCCATTATTTATTATTTCAAGCAGTCCTTGTTGACTTTTTTCACTCGACTACTCTTTGTATGTCTCACTTCTATATTTCTACGAGTTGTATGTTATGAATAAAAAAATAAACTCTCTTGTAATCAACCTACCTTTTATTTATAGTGTTGTGAACCTATTAAATTAAAGGGGGGTTACACCTTCTTGGAAGATATAAAATCATGCCCACTTGATCTTCGTAAAAAATAAAGTCTGATAGTTGTCTTCTGATGTCACTTTGGTGTTCAGACATAAAATGAAATCGTCTCAACTTTGGATATCACTCGAAAAATAATATTCATCTTTGAATTATAAAGTTATCAAATATTTGTTGGTCTTTTTTTGACTTCTTATTTGTGTGAAAGTACTTTTTCAGTCATTTCAGTAGTAAAAACCAAACAGAGAGATCTAATAGATGTTAATGCAGAGCTTCTTCTCTCAAAAAAAAAAGCTGCAGTCACGTATATCAAATGTTCTAACAAAGAAACAACAGATGTCAAACTAACTAAAAATTGTAATTCCATAACATTAGATTTAGTAAATAAAATACTATCTACATAATTTTTATTTCTGTCTTAGCCGTCAGCTGGTCCACGAAATATTTATCCTATTTTCACCGGTCCGCAGGTGAAAAAAAGTTAAAGAACGCTACTCTAATATGTTAGACTATAAGGCCACCAAAGCAGGTCGTAATCTTATTTTTAGTACGAAAGTGCATAATCTTGTCAGACCCAATATTGACCTAATTTATGAGTCTAAATTGACAAATGAGGACTTTGATAGAAGTGTGACCCGTTTCGGTGGCATCATGGTCTAAGGCGCTACTCTCGTAATAGACTAGACTGTCGATTATGGTATGGGTAGATTGTGTGTGTTGAGGGTGGATTTCCTAAATAGTTTCCCACCTTCTCTCCACGCAAATTTTGGCACACTTCCTCTAAAGTTAACCTTCACTATCCCTAGTTCATTGGTTAACTTATACATAAGCGTATAACCCAAATGGGTAGGTCTAATATGATGCGGTGCTAAAAAAAAAGTATATATGCGTACAAACTAAACGGGTAGTAAGACACGGTGATAGAAAGCTATAAATATTAATTTAAAGTGGAATATAATATATTTATTTGTAAATAAGGTAAATCTGTGTAAATTGCATGTGATAAAATAATGTTTGGTCTATAGCGCATTTTTCGAACCCTTGTGGCCAAAGGGATGCATGCATGCCCTTATATGCACGGCTGCCTTTCTTGTCCTATGAGAAGGTGCTATAAAGGCTTAGACAGAGCCGGGATTTATGGCAGTAACCTCTGAAGTGGAAGCGAATCGTTTTAATCCGCTCGGGCACATCAGGAATTTTAGTAGGTTAGGAGAGAAAACTGTAAATTCTATTTTAATAGTACACCAGGGGAATGTTCAATACGAAAAATTGGTTGTATAGGTAGAAAAAATATCGAATGCTAGATGTTTATTTAACTCTTTTTTTTTTTAGCACCAAGTCTTACTACCCGTTCGGGTTATAAGCTTAAGTACTAATTGCGCTAATGGGATAGGAATTGGGAAGGTTGAATATAGAAGTGAACCCGCATTTTCGTGGAGAGAGAGTGGAAAACCATTTAGAAAAACCAGCGCAAGTTCATCCAACCAAGATTCGAACCTCGATCTTACCGTCCTCGGAAGTCTAGCTCAACACGGTTCTTTAACAGTATTTTATGTGGATCACCAGCAAATGACAACTCCTGATTTAATTGGAAATAAAATATATTTTCAAATTTACTTAACATTAAAAAACACCTCAAGTCTAGTATATAGGGGACGCGAGAAAAGTTCAGTTTTATTGAAGTTTTTATGTCAAAACTTTTTTTTTTGTCAGAATGAATCAAATATTTCTTCAGTAGAAACATAGAGCTTAATTTTCTTCACATGTTGATACCAACAGTTCCTGAATACAGTAAAACCTTGGATTGCGAGCATAATTCGTTTCGTAAACGTGTTCGTAATACAAAGCACTCGTATATCAAAGCGAATTTCCCCCATAAGAAATAATGGAAACTCAGATGATTCGTCCCACAACCCAAAAATATTTAATCTAAAAATGATTAATACCTTTTTTATTTTCGTTATTTAAATGTAGCTGTACTGTAATCAAATTTATTAATTAAATTTAATGGTGGCTAGTGTGAGGTAGAGGAGAGAGATTAGAGGAGGAGGTGGGTTATTGTTTAGGACGACTTTCACTGTCACTAACGGAATCACTGCTATATGTTAGCTCACTCAAATATTTTTCTTTTTGTGCGACTTTAACAAAGAACCTATCCAATGACACTGCTCGGCAGACAAAGCGTAACCATAGTACTACTCGTATTGCAAGATATCGCTCGTTTATCAAGTTAAAATTTATTGAAAATTTTTGCTCGTCTTACAAAAAACTCGCAGACCAAGTTACTCGCAATCCAAGGTTTTACTGTATATATCAAGGGTTGGGATTTAATGATAACTTGTTTTCTTCATTTAAAAAGTTTCTCATCTAATACCGCTATGCTCATGACAGATATTTGAGAACAGTTGATATCAACATGTGAATAAAACTAAACTCTTTATTTGTACTGAAGCAATACTTGATTTATTTCTACAAAAAAAAGTGTTGTTATAAAAACTACAAAAACACTGACCTTAACTCGCTTTCCCTACATCCCCAACTTAAAGCTTTATAAACACTTTGCCGAAACTTGAGAGTATAATCTGATTGACTGAAGCAGAAATTCACACTCCAACAGAAATTAATGTTTGTTGGTCCATGGTGATTTGCAACACAAACTAGATACAGTGGATTAATGTCATAATATAATTTCTAGTCAAAAAAACAAATATTTTTAAGATCAACATCAAATTGTATTTTTTTACTTTCTCTCGACCCCAGTTGTTTTTTTGATGTCGTCTGTCTATATCTTGGCCTGGAGACGAAACGGATCGGGCTAAAACTTGGTATCTAATGTTTTCATAAGGTTCTTCAGAGGAGTTTTTGGAATTAGATATCCAACCCTAAAATAAAGGGACAGTTTACTGAAGGGTTAAAAGAAAAAAAAAATCTCGAAATCAAATTTTGGATCTAGGCACTAATTAATATTACAAACAAAATTATTATTTTCCCATAAAAATGATTTTGAGGGTACTTTACATAAGCAGATATTTCCCATTTTCATCATTTCTCCACAACTATTTGAGATTCGAAATAACTGATCATGTAAAGTTGTAGTATTATTTAATATAAAAATATTTTATTTGAAATATATTTGTATAAACCAAATAGTTTCGGATCTATAAGCAAATATAATTAATACATTTTTAATTCAGGTCTTTGAAAATTGAAATTGATTGTTATACTCTTTGGTGGACAGAGATGTTCCTCTAACAGTGTATAATATTTCACTTATGCTCTTTGGTGGAGTGATTCCGCAACAATGTATATTATTTCCTTTCACAAATCTTAGAAATTTTTAGTTAAATGACGCTATTTGAAGTGGTGTACGTACCATTTATTTTAAATGTTGTATTGCGTTATACAAACTAAATGTTGTAAAGCATTATTTTATTTCACTATATTACACAGTTGCTGACTACCTTTACATTTTTATTGTACAATTTTCTTTCAGACCACACCACCAGTCTGGGAGGAGGGGGGAGGGGTTGTCGGCCCACCCTCTCCAATTCACGAAACAACACTGACCCTCTATACACCTTGTTAGATCTCCTCGCCAACCACGCGAACTACTTATCGCGGGAGAAAACCCTGCTCGAGCCGTCCAGGTGCTCTCGCGGAGGTTTATGGGAACACTGGGCGTCCGATAACGTAATATCGGCACAGCGTTGTGGAAAAAAAAAAATCAAAACAGAACATGAACGACATGTGTGCTTTCTATTCAACGAGTTATTTCAAATCATTTCACAACACTAGATGCAGCTGTATTATAGTATCTCACTTTGTAGGCGCATGCTAACTAATTAAGTCGTTTGGCTTTTGTGCATGTACGCTAATTGAGTCGGGATCAGTTAAATAGATTTTATATTTTAAAATAATTATTTTTTCATAAGGTTGTATTAAAAACACGTTAAATATTTTCACTCGTCTATATTCTATTGTTTTATAAAGTATAACACAAAAAAACCACACCACGATGCTAAGTTTGGTTCAAGCTGCATTACTTACCTAAGTAGTGGTAAATGTACCTGGATGCGAGCCTAAGGGTCCCAGGTTAGATTCCCAGTTGGTAGCTTGAGTATCTTTCCTGAAAGGGAAATTACCCCAACGATCACCAGGGTTTGGTTAGTCGGGCTTAAGTTAGATTGTGTTTCCATTGGTCCCACGCCCTCATACTCACTATAACCATCATCACATCTCATCGGGACATGGAAAGAGCCTCCATGGATAGGCTGTACTATTAGTACATGAGGACTTTCCCTGGGAAACGGTACATTAGTACTAGCTAATCTTTCCACTACAGGGCTACGAATGATGTATCCCAGACGCGCAATATTACTATACTTAATGCCAGGCCTCCACCGTGGTTCGGATTCCACGTTAAACTGTAGGTCCTCCATTTCATCTCACAATCACCCTACCATTGCACATTAGCGTAAGTGCGTATAACCCGAACGGGTAGTAAGACGCGGTGCTAATAATAATAATAATAATAATAATAATAATAATATATACTTACCTAGGTGTTTATCCGTAGGGTGAAACGGGCTCTTAAGGGAAGTGCGTGCTAATTTGACCAATAAATTGTGTCACAACGTGATTAGAAATTTATTGGTGAGCTATGGCTGGGCAGTAACACTACACTAGGATTCAAAAAACGTTCATCCTTGTTCTTTATTACCGTCTTATATTAAAAAAAATCCTCCCCTAGCTTACTGTGGTGTTCTGAATATAATCAAAGAAATCGCGACACAAGTTTTGCTATCTGATGCTTGGCATCATTTTCTGGCATATTTTTTAGCTTCAAGGAAGGCAAGAATCTCCCAATTCATGTGGAAACCTATCGTTCAATTCCTTGTATGTATATTTTATGTAAAGTGGTGAGATACCCTCGAGAATATATTGTGTTTTCGGATGAGAGGAAAACTTGTGTTTTGGGATGTCATCTACGCTTAACTAAATCCTTCTTTTGCGTTTCTTTCGAGTATGTAAGACTATATCCAGCTTCTTGTCAGGTATTTCAGCGCCTTCTTGGACATTTTACCCCTTTTTATTCTGTCCGAAAGGGGAGCGGGGACTTAATACCCCTCATATTCCCTAGGATACGTTAGTAACGCTAGAAAGCCCTCTTCAGTGGAAGCATGTTACAACGCGCTACCCTCAAAGTAGACTAGATTGCCGATGACGGGGAGATCGAGGTTCGAATCTCAATTGGGTGTACTGAGGGTGGGTTTTCCCAAATAGTTTTTCACTTTCTCTCCACGCAAATGCACGTACACTTATTATAATTATAACCTTGATCATGCCTAAAACCATTAGCGTAATTAGTATATAATCATATGACGCGAACGGGAAGTAAGATGCGATGATATAAAACCTATTTGCCTATATCTAATATTATTTTTCTATTATAATTCCCGTGTCTTATTCTCTATTAAGGCTATACGCAAATATTATAATTACTCTAATGGAGTAGGGATGAGTAAGGAAGCATTTTAGAGGTAATGTACCCGCATTTACGTGAAGGGAGAGTTGGAAATCATGTAGGAAAAACCACCTCCTATAGACACGATCGGGATTAGAACCTTAATCTCCCTGTCATCAGCAGGCCAGTCTAATACGAGAGTTACGCCTTAAACCAATCGGCCACTGAAGCGGGTCTAGGCCCTAGTAATAAACGAACATCCAACAAAATAAACGCGAAATTTAAATCACTTAGTACTCTACTAATCGTTAACACGTACCAGTAAAACTTTTAAACAGTAAATGGGCTTTTAAGCGATTGATCCTATCACTACTTCTAAGTTCAGTATCCGGCTGAGTTTTCTCAGCTGTGATAATTCTAATTCAAACGTACGCTGGTCTCACACCTTGAAGTACCAAGGTAAGACGCTAACAGGGTGATTAGAACTTGATTGGAAACTCTTTCAAGAACCAGATGGCTCGACCACTAACTACCCATTTGAATGCTTCGATCGGGTTTTAAATACAAAATCCTCTCTGATCGGTAATTAAAACTAGCTTAACACTCTTATTCACGTTAAAGCTTCAAATCTCTATATTTTTAAGACATAAAGTAATTCCTTTAAGTCCCTACGTCAAGAATACGCTAAAAAAAATCAAATTTTTAAAAACATTCATAGGGGAAATCACAATTAAAAAAACTACTATTTTTTTCAAGAGCGATGTCTTGGGCTTTATCAAACCAATTTTAACTTTATTTTCATAAATAAAAATATTTACTTAGAGGATTATCAAATAAACATTTATAAATTTTCAAAAGCGAAGTCGTAATTAACATTTATAATTTTCGTTAGTCACTAAATATATTAACTTCTTTCTAACCCACCTCAATGGCGTAGTTAGCTAACTTGCTAGTTTCGTGTTGAGCTAGACTGCCTAGGACGGGTAGATCGAGGTTTGAGTCTCACTTGGGTGAACTGGTGTGGTTTTTTTCCTAAATGGGTTTCCACTATCCCTTCACGCGAATGCAGGTTCACTTCCTCTATATTCAACCTTCCCCATTCCTAACCCATTAGCGTAATTAGTACTCAAACGTATAAACCAAACGGGTAGTAAGACGTGGTGCTAAGTTTAATATTTCCATTAAATTCACGCTGATATCTTGACAAGTAATTCAACAAAAACTTACACAAACCATCACAATAATTGGTATCATCGCCACGCAAATTATATCTAGTGGATCGAGCTGACCCTCGCTAGTTGTATAAAACATTCATACGACCAACGTCATGATCAATCTTCGCCTTGACCTAGGCAAAGGTCATATCTATGTTGGGCCACATTATTCCCAGCTGTGAACGGTTGCAATTTACGCTCCGATGGACTGATTTGTTTCACTGGAGGAGCTGCTAGTGTCACGTGACCTGTGAACACGAGTAATGTGTGTTGTAGCTTGGATTAGATTAGACATACCAGCTCTTATTTCAGGTGTGTAAGAGAATGAGTCGTAGGAGAAAATAGAACAGCGCTGTTATAAATGTGTGTATGTGTTTTTTTTAATCACCACGTTTTACTACCTGTTCCGTTTATACGAATTTATTATAAATACTCTAATAAAGTAGGGATGAAGAAGGAAGAATTTTAGAGGTAATCTACCAACATTTGCATGGAAGGAGAGTGGGAAAACATATAGGAAATACCATCCTCAGTAGACGTGACCTAGATTTGAACGGCGATCTCCCAGACTTCATCAGGTCAGTTTGACACGAGAGTTACGCCTTACACTATTCGGCCACTGAAGAGGATTCCGGTTTATTGCTTGAGTGACATTTTAGAAGATTTGATCATAAAAGTAGGTCTGGTTCCGCACTAAAGTTCACGTTGACCAACTCAAATCACTCTTCCATATGGGATGTCCACTACGTTTACTTTGATAGGTTTCATTCTTACCTTGACTGTTTACACTATGGTGTAGTTCAGGTGTCGGCAACCTTTTAGAAGTGTTGTGCCGAAGTAATATTGCAAAGTCACTCAGCATACCAACCAGCCTAGGCCCACCCAAATTTTTTATTTTTTATACTAGTCAACTAGTACAGCTATTAAAACAAATTTAAGTCAATCTTGTAAAATATAAATGTAACATATTTCTAAATTGAATACATTAAATAACTACTGTTTCTTGAATATTTAACATTTTAATATAAATCAGAATTATCAGAATAAATACTAAAGTTATATATATATATATATATATATATGTATGTGTGTGTGTGTTTTGCAAAATTTAAGTTCTGACAATATTATTTTGAAATTTTGAAACTAAACAATTGAATCATTGAAATATAAAACATGATTCTACTAAAATTATAACTCACATCAATGGTTTTAATTAAAAATAAAGGTTTTATATTATTTTTATTCAAATCTCTTGGCGTTTAATTGAAAAATGTTCCGCGTGCCTCTTTTGGCACGCGTGCCGTAGGTTGCCGATCCCTGGTTTACACTATGGTACTATATTATAACCTACACCATAGTGGAACTAAGCAAGGTGAGACTGCTATAGTTGATTCATAGTAACCTTGGACTTTGTATTTCAGTCGAAAAATTACTCAAACACAGTTTTTAATTCATCCTTTTCACAAATAGGTGGTACCACTTTGTCAAGTAAAACCACTTTAAATCACTTCTCAACGTAAGATAACATATTTTGTAAGGCTTATGGATATAAAACAATTTTTGGTAATTTTCAACAAGTATGAATGATCAAAGCTATCGTGATAGAACTCTATCTTTCAGGATAAACGAAGAGTAAAATAAGTGATGCATCTTAAGCCGCTTATCATTACACAGTTTATTTAGAAGTACCCGCCTCGGTGGTGAAGATGGTTAACGCGCTAGTCGTGTTGAGCTCGACTGCCGAAGACGGGGAGATCGAGGTTCGAGTCTCGGTCGGGTGAACTGGGGTGGTTTTCCCTAAATGGTTTTCCAATCTCCCTCCACGTAAATGCAGGTTCACTTCCTTTAAATTCAGCCTTCCCAATTCCTGATTCAATAGCGTAATTAGTACTTAAGCGTATAACCCAGACGGGTAGTAAGACGCGGTTCTAAATAATAATAATAATAATAATAATATCTAGAACAGTGGTTCCCAACCTGGGGGCGATCGCCCCCAAGTGGGCGATTTGGGTTATCAGGGGGGCAATAAATAAGTGGGGGGATTAGTTAATTATTTCACTTCTTTGTTCTTAAAAAAATCTGTAAAAAATGTACATTTTAATTTTTTTCTATTTTATTTAAGAGTGACAGGATAAAACTGCTTTGGTTGTTTTTATATACGGTAGTAAAATTGTTTAAAATAATAAAACTGCTTTATTATTTACACTTTACTTCAAATTAAAATTAGGCATATAATGAAAATGAAAAGGGGGTGATAGGTGTTAGTCAACCTCCATAGAGGGGAGATGGGCCACAAAAGGTTGGGAACCACTGATCTAGAAGTAAGGGTAAAAATAAACGAGACCCCTGGAAAGTATATAGGCCCGCAAGGTGCTCGATTGATTTGATAATATCGTCATACATTAGCTCTTATAACATTAAATATCTTGTATATGATGAAATACATATTTTAAAAGCATTTAACTTAGGTAAAGTATATCACAAACCGATACGCGATGGCTAACCACAGAATCAGTCCTGAAAGCTGAATCAAATTCAATTAAGTGAATATTGACAAAATTGACATGGAACCGAGCCCGGGTTTAATTCCCGTGTCCAGGTTGTCATTTTTCTTTTTGCACTTAACTTAACTTTACATAACCCGCCTTAGTGGCCGAATGGTCTAAGGCGTCACTCTAGTGTTAGATCTGCCTGCTGATGATGGAGAGATCGGGGTTCAAATATGGTCGGGTCTACCGAAGGTGAATTTTTTCTAAATTGTTTCCCACTCTCCTTCCACACAAATGTGGGTAGACTACCTCTAAAATACTTCCTCCCTCCTCGCTACCCCATTAGAGTTATTATCATATATGCGTATAACCTGCACATGTAGTAAGACGCGGTGATAAAAAAAATAAAAAGATTAAATGAGAGGTCTATCCATGGGTGGTTTCTATATTGCGTTTTAAACTGCTTTAGGATTGAGGTCAGCGCAGCATGAGTGGGGAGTTTAAGCTCATCACATGCTCGACCAATCCGTGAAGGGTAGTGGTAATAGCAACCGATGCACGCTGCCAGATTTCTTGACAGTCATTGAGTACGCTTGCATAGTAGTAATGCGCAAACTCCCGCTATGTGGCAACTATGCTCCCCAGCCTACCCAACACGCGGATCATAAAGCAGTTTATATCACAGTACAAAGTGTTTCCAAATAAAAATATGTTTATTTTCAACATTGTATTTGTGTACAAATGTTATACTGGTATGAAAAACGTAGCGTTCAAACCCTGGCCTAAATGACATAAAGTCAAGTTTATATCTAATATATATATATATATATTGCACCGTGTTTAAAAAACCTCTTTAAAGCACTCCAAATGATTAAAATAAATAAGTGGTATGGTGAACCACGCAGATTTTCTCTATCTCTCTTTTATCTTAATATAGAGAGATACATTTACTAAAAACTCTTCTTAACGTTTGTGAAATGAAATAATACACATTGTTGCAAAAACCCTCAACAAATATAAATGAAATAATATACACTGTTACAGAAATATCGAAAAAATAGGGAGATCTCTGTCCACCAAAGGGCACAATAATCAATACCATATTTTAAAGCTCGCCATAAAAATATATAGATTTGCTTATAGCTCAGAAACCCTTTGTTTTATAAAAAATATATTTAAAATAAAATATTTTTAATTTTATTGTCAGGTCCCCACAACATATTTATTTTGATAGATTATTTATATCTCAAATAGTTGCGAAGATATGATCATAATTGGATATTTTCACTTATGTAAAATGCTTTCAAAGTAATTTTAACGGAAAAATGAGAAATACAGTATTGTTTATCATGGGAATTCCTAGATATAAAATTTAATCAGTAAATTATGCCTAATCTTAGGGTTAGATATCTAAATCCAAAAACTTCTTGGAGGAATCTTATGAAAACCCTAGATACCAAGTTGTAGCCCACATGGTAAATGGTTGCTGCTCTAGACCGAAATACAGACAGACAGACACATAGACAGACAGACGGAATCACAAAAACCACTTTATTGGTTTCAGGGGGTCATGAAATATCGACATTATTTTTATCAAAATCTTTGCAAGCCGATTTTTGTTTTTTATCACTTTTAAATTTAAAGTTTTTCTTATCGATATTTTAAAATGAAACTATGTTGCAATAATAAACTACATAAGGCACTTCAACTAACCACTGCCCCATATAATTGTAAAATTCCACCATTAGTAAACCAGTTAAACACATTTAACATAAATAATAATGTGATCCCAATAAATAACTTTGAAGAGGCTACTAAATCATTTAAATGACATACGCAGGTGTAGTTTTAGATAACAATATGAATATATCAATGCCACGAGTTGAGTAATGCAGAAATAAAGTGCTACATTAATTTGTCAATATTTACAGATTAAATTTCGTTAAATTTTAAACAGCGTGAGCGTACTATCAAATTGATATAAGCTACATTTGACAGTATATAAACGTTAACTAAGGCATTTTTGTTTTATTATTATAAGAGAGAACATTGATGTTTTAATGGAAATTAAAAATGTTAAGTGTTCACAATAAACTGAGGTTATTAAATATGTTTTCCATACACTTCACTTAACGGAAAATCAAAGTTTTACTATATGTTTTTTGTTCGTCACCCAAAAAATATTATCACTTTCCGTTAGGGATATTCACGAATTTACTAATTACGTTATTGGAATGTGGTAAGTAGAATTTTGAGGAAATTTACTCGCTTTTGCGTGAAAGTAGCGTGGAAACCTGTTTAGGAAAAGCTAACCTCTTTTCCACTGGTCGTTATTTAGGGCTCTTTTATGGATGCGTTTAGTGTTGCACGACATCCTACGATAAAATGTTTTAAGTTCTGTAATAATAATAATAATAATAATAATAATAATAATAATAATAATAATAGCACGTCTAGGTTACATCAATCTGTAACTCACTTTGTGGAAAGATTATCCAGTACTACTGTCCTGCTGCCCAGGGAACGCCCAACTGTCTTAATCGTACATCCTTTTCGTGGAGGCTTTTTCCATGTCCCGATGAGATAAGAGAATGATGGTGGTGAATACGACGGGGGTAAAGCCAGTGAAAATCTTAACCTAACTTAAGCTTGATTAACCAAACCCTTGCTATCATAGGAATTATTCAACTTTCGAGAAAAATCCCCTGGTACCAGCATGGAATTGAACCCGGGACTTCTAGATCTGGAGCCAAGAGCGTTGACCAATATAGTACCCCGAGGCTGGCTGTCTGTTTCGTGTGAATGGGTCATTTTATGCTCTATCATCCGTTTAAGTTGCCATCTCGTTCTGAAAGACATGCGTGCCTTCGTATCCTATAGAAGACCAGGGGCAACAAAAAGTCGCACCACTTTTCTAAGTTCATGCGTAAAATTGTTTTTATTTATGCAAACGCTCCATTTATCTGTCGTCCGCTGTCTAATTATCAGTGCTGCCAACCGCTCATTAGAGAGATAGCTCATTAATAGACAAGATTAATCCAGTCACAAAATTCCCCATCTAAAAATCGTGCTGAGTTTTTGGGATGAACAGCCCCATCGTCTTTTCCGTCACTACAACGTGATGTGCTGATGAGCAAAATCGATGACGCACGTATCCATCTCACACTCCCCAACGCTCAAAAGACACTGACAAAACCCTCACTACTATATATTTTTTTACGGAAGACAAATGTCGCGCGCATAAAATAAACCTACACAAGGCGCGACAATCTGACGTCGTGTGTCACGCGACACTAAACGAGTGCATAAAAGAACCCTTAACCCCAAACTCATAATCGCCGGCAAACCCAACCAGACGAGTTTAATATTATAGTCGACAGATGGAGTTGATTCGCAAAGTTTAGTTAGTCTCTTTCGCCTATAGAAAATGTAACTATAAAAGACAGAAACAAAAATAATTAATAAACTCTTACTAAAAATATTGTCATAGGACACCTAAAATATTAATTTAAATCTAGGAGTTTATTTTTTCAAGATCTTGAATCAATATATTAGTCTAAAATGTAAAACAAAAGTTTGTGTTATTGTTAGTAGACACATTCAGATAGTGAGCACCTTACAAAAAAAAAAGTTTAAAAAATAATAAAATCATCACAAGATAAAATTTAAGTATAAAAACTCACCTCTATGTGAACTGCATATGAATACAATAAATAAATAGAAACACAATGATTAGATTGATATTTTAAAATAAATCGCAACGACCTAAGCCGCTATACAAGAAAAAAACTCGAATGGTGTTTGAAACGGAAAAATTAATGACTACGTCTGCACTATCACGACACAAATGATGAAGTTCATCATTAAAATGAAGTGGAAGGCAATTAGGAGCATATCTGTGACATTCACCTGAATGTGGTACACATAATTGACTAAGGAAAATATCACAAAGTTCACAAACATTAGGAGGTGACAGTGGAGGTAAAGGTAAAGATCAACTAGTCTAGTTTCCCAGTGATGGGGAATTTGGGTTCGAATCTCAGTCAGGTGTACTGAGTAGTTTTTTCTCTCTCTTTAAATGGCTACCCCCTCCGCGCAAACGGATAGCAAGGCGAGGAAAGAATAAAACAAGATAATGTTTCTGCTGTAATCTTTTAATGTGGGGATCTAGGAGATGCATGAAAAGGTAAATATGTTTGCAGTTTTTGTATCAAAACTTTTTTGATCAAAATAAATTCATATTTCTCCACTATAAACATATAATTTAATTTTCTTCACGTGGTGATATCAACAGTTATTTAATATCTGTCAAGGTTGTCCTGGAATTTAGTGACAACTTTATCTCCATTTAAAAGGTATGTCAACTAATTCCGCTATGCTCATTACAGATATCCAAGAACTGTTTGTATTACAATGTAAAGAAAATTAAACTCTATGTATCAACTGGAGTACTATTTGATTAAAATCGGCAAAAAAAAAAACCTTTTCTTGCGTCCCCTACATCCCACCTTAATACGGCACACCAAGAAACACCATCTTCTTTATCGCCAAACACTTCCACTTCTTTCTCTATGAAACACTGTTTGTAAGTTTACTGATTAGTTGGACTTGTTAACATAAGCCAACGTGTTCATCCAGGTAATACAAACTTAACCTAATCCGTTAAACCTATGGAATCACAATAGATGTG
>CABFWO010001285.1:133777-154527 GCA_902155825.1 Timema genevievae
CCCCCCCCCCCGCCTTACCCCAACCTTCACTTTCTCTGTTTTTGTGGCATCCACTGCTGTGCTCTTGTTGTCTCGCTGCGGTCATTATGGAAATAAGATAATTGAACGTCAGGCAGAACACGTCTAGTTTCACTTTTGGTTGGATTCACAGACCTCGGTTAGCCTTTATAAACTGGTTTAATATCGAAATATTGGGTGGTAAGACGTGGTACTTAAAATATATATATATATATATATATTACTTTGGCATGACCCATCTCAGTGGCCGATTGGTCAAAGGCATTGTGGTCTAATAGGCAGCCGACGCTCATTGAAAATATGGCTCTCGAAGTATTCTGGAGGAAAATTAAAGAGAAACCCTAGAAGTAAGATGTGAAATAACTAATGATTCAAATAAAAATATGTATTAATTATTTCATTTTATAATATATTTATTTGATTAGTAAAAATGTTTTAATTTATATTTACAATGCTATGCTGTTTTATGAAAGTGTTTGTTTGTGTGTGCATATCCAATAATCTGTTTTTGAGAAATTAATAAACATATTTTTGTGAGTAAAATTTATTTATAAGTAATGAAAATAATTTTGTATTAATAATTGTTGTTTTTATACCCATATTAAGTTTATGGGATTACTAAACATAACTTCGACCCAGGGTGCAAACTGATAGTCAGATCTGGCCCTTGGCATGAAAAAATTTGGACCACCTTGGGCTAAGGCATCACTCGCTCAATAAACTAGACTTCCGATGACGGGGAGATCGGGGTTAGAAATTAGAACAACGGTCGGCTGTAGTGCAACTCTTCCCCCACTAATGTGGAAATACTTCCTATAAATTCTAACTTTCTTATTCCTACCCCAGTGATACGGCCCGGCCGGGTGAAATGTTGCGATATACGAAAGAAAAATCCGCATCTTGAATATGCAATAAAATCTGTTAAAATCAGGGAATCGAACGGAAATATTTATCGGTTCCAGTTATGTTTCCAATTAGAGAAAAATAAAATTTCCGGTTCTTTTTGATTCTTAGCTATTCCGGTATTGGTACATTTAATGTTTTATATAGTAATTACATTATTATTGACCTTAGACCGCCAATGCGCCCTTGTTCTCTGCCTCCTTCTTCCCAAAATTTTCTTCTTTCCTTCAAGTCATCCAATATTTGAATCCTCCTCATTCCTAAGCTCCTCTTTCTTTCAACCTTTTCTTCTATGACGTCGTGCAAAGACAGTTTCTCCTAAGGATGTGCCAATCCAATTTGTTCTGTACCGGAGAATCCTATCCAAAATAGTTCTCTTCTCACCCACTCTTCTTGGGACTTCTTCATTTGCCACCCTGTCTGTCCACCTGATCTTTCCAAGTCTTTTACAGCACCACATAGTTATACTATTATTATAAGATTGATTAATAAAACTACATTAAAAACAATTTTTACCAAATTAAAAGATTATATATACATAAAACAAACTAATACATCCAACTTTGACCAAAAATCCTGAGAAAAGTACAAATAGAGTATTTGAAAATAAGATTAAGTTAAAGAAACAAGAGCAAAAAATTCAATTTTTAAAAATGATTAAAGAATTGATAATAGCCTATATATTTTTGCAGTTTTTATATTAAAACTTTTTGTTGTCAAAAAACTCAAATATTCTTCCAGTAGAAACATAGATTTAATTGTCTTCACGTGGTGACTTCAGCAGTTGTTGAATATCTTTCAAGGTCTTTCTGGAATTACATGACAACTATTTCTCTTTATTTAAAAAGTTCCTTATTCACAGGGGGGCTTAAGGGCTGGCAAACCGGGTGGTTGCCCGGGGCGCCAGATTGAGAGGGCGCCAAACAGAACACCAACCTAATTTAACGTAACCTGGGCGTGATAGGAAAATAATGGCCAAACCTCTCAACTTTTAACCTAAAGCGTGAAAATATCTACATCTATTTCATATTTATAAGAATGTAACATGTTATATATTCGTATATTACAACATTAATCTTTATTATTATATGCTACATATATTATAATACACAAAAATTGTTATCGCGTAATTACTCCAATAAGTTACCTAAAACTTGAATCGCTGTACCATCATGGAGACAGCGCCAGTTTTTTCTAGTTTATTTTACATTGAGTGTAATGCATCTAGATAATACTTGTTAATTCATTTTTAATTTGGCACGATAGATAGCAAAACTAAAAGTAGAATTAATATTATATTATGTTCATTATTTAGGGAAAAATATCCAGAAAGAAGTAATTTGACTGCATGGCTCAAAAGACTAATCAAAAGATTTTGAGTGAAGAATCAAACTTGAAATATTATTCAATTATTTTATACTGCAACCTTAACGTAAGCCACACCAAACACACTATTTTAGTTATTCAACTTGTGTGCTGCATCGTAAAAAGACATGCATATAAGGGAATTATTTGGGAGTCGTCCCATTAGATAATTCAACAGGAGAAGTTCTAACAGGTGCCCCTTTGACTCAACAGGAAGATATGAAGATAAGATTGCGTAAAATGTGTGAACAAGGATGACAATGGTGCGGAAATGTTGGCATCCAGACTAGGATCTTTAGCATGAACCCCTGGGAATTTTTCGTACCATGTAGTAACCACTCTATGGATATGGTGATAAATGATATTTCTCTATACTGCAAAAGATCTATGGCATTTTTCAACACTGTGCAAGAAGTGTATAATAATTATTTTTATGCCTCTACTCATCGATGGGCTGTGTAACAGAACACGTGTCATCTTTTACCACAAACCCCCTTAATGAGACTCAATGGGAAAGTCGTATTGATGCTATAACTCCTTTTCGCTACCAAGCTGGTGAAATTTACGATGCTTTGTATCAGCTGAACTAAGAAATGATGCATTTGGTAAGAACAATGCTTTGAGTTTGGCCAGAAAGAGAGTTTCAAGTTTGTGTGTTGTCTAATTGTTTGGCACGCAATTCTCATTAGGATCATTATAGTTAGCAAAATACTTAAAAGAGAAAACATGAACGTTTCAAAGGCAGTTGAGCATACCGTAAAATTTAAAAGTTTCTGGAAATAAATAATGTCAGACACAGGTTCTCAAGAGACAGTGGGTGATGTAAAGAAAATGGCTGAAACCATTAAAAGTGAGTCGGAGTTTCCATCTGATCACGAGTGCACCCCAGAAAAAAAATCGTCAATTTGACTATGAGTTACAAGACTAAATAAATGTGGGTCCTAAAAAAGGCATTCAAAGAAAACTGATTTGTCTACGTATTGGAACGTGCCATCAAGTCACTAACGAACGATTTGTCCAAATTAACACAAACAGTGACATAGTTTTATGTAGGAGATTGAAATTCAGGAAAGGGATGAACCGTTACAAGTGTATGAATTTGCAGATAGCATTACCTGACAAAGAGCACAATGACGTTAATGGATATGATTACTTCAATAATATGTGCTAATTTCTTTATTTTATGATAAAGATATAAGTGACCCATTGGATGTATTAAAGTCTCTCACTGCCAACAATCCAAATATTCCAAATATAGTTTCCAGATATAACAGTAGCGTTCCGAATCCTACCTACCTTTACAGTGACCGTTGCTTCAGAAGAAAGTAGATTGTCAAAATTAGAACTCATTAAGAACAATCCGGCACTTTAGTTCAGTTGGAAGAATGTCTGCCTATTAAGCTGAGGGTCCCGGTTTCGATTCCTGGCATGGCCGAAAATTTATCATTGATGAAATGAGGGTATACCCTTTCACAGGGGAAGATTAACGGCCAGGGACTGGATGTTGTGCTTGTCCTAGTCTTAAGTTAATTTATAAGGCATATGAAGCTACGACAAACCTAGAAAGCCGCTAGTAGAAAATATTTGGCTTGAATAACAAAACTGACCCGGGCCAGAGGCTGGAAAGAGTAATGGATGTAAAAAAATACAGAACTACTTGAAATCCACCATGTTACAGGAACGTCGTTTAGGACTTACAATAATGTCAATAGAATATGATGTCCTTCAAGATATTGACATAGAGTCGATCGATCATTAAAGACTTTGCAGAAAAAAAAAGGAAAAAAAGAAGAGAAAGCTCAGCTTTGATGCAAGCCTATAATAATTGTATACATTTGCTTATAAATTTAAATATAGCATGTAATATGTAATTAAAGTTAATTTTTTAATAGGCGAATATATAAGATATTGTAGGCATTCTTAGATAGATGTAAAATGTGCCTAGCCTATGCTAGGTTTGGATTTGTTAAGTTTGGAGATTTTTTTATGATAGGGGTGAGGATAATTTTTCTATCACGCCAAGGCTACGTTGGTTTTGGGATTGCTATGTGTTTAATATCTTCCTATAGCACCCCAGAAATACAAGGGGGCGTCAAAAAGCAATCCCGCCTGGTTGAAAAATTTATCTCGAGCCGCCCCTGCTAATCTAATACCGCTATGCTCATGACAGATATTTAATCATTCTTGATATTACCGTGTGAGTAAAATTAATCTCTATGTTTCTAATGCAGCAATATTTTATTTATTTTGACAAAAAAAATATTTTTTATAAAAACTGAAAAAACACTGGTCTTTACACACGTCCCTTACACTCCCAACTTAAAGATGAATAGAAAACCCAAGAGAAAATGAATCCGTATTAGTGAAAATAGACTATAAGAAAACTTTTAAGTAAAAAAACATGTGTAACACCCTACCCCGCTTTACCCCAATGGACCCATCTAGAATCTAAACTCTGATCAATTCCCAACAAAAGTTTTTACAAGCCCATATTTAATTAATTTGTTCACATTTTTAGTGCCAATTATCATTGCCCTTTCGGAATATCCGTAATTTACATTAATTTAAGAAGATAGGATGAGTAAAATGATTTTTGATTAATCATTCAGGCATTAGTTTGGATAAATTGAGAAAATCACAGCATTGCTCAGTTCGTAGAGTGTCTGCGTACTCATATGAGGGGCCCGGGATTGATTCCTGGAATGGCCGAAAAATAAATAATTGGTGAAATGTTAGATTCAGCTATCACAGTGGTAAATTAACGGTTGGGGGCTGAATGTTGTGTCTGTTCTAGATTTAAGTTAGTTTGTAAGTCCTGTTCTAATACAATCAGTTGGTTTAGAAAGTGTACGCTAAATACCTCAAATAAATGAAATACATGAAAAATGATAATCACTCTCAGTCAGGGATTCGAACCAAAATATGTATCGGTTCTGATTCTTGTTCCCGTTCTTCTAGTAAAAATTTTAAGTTTAAAGTTCTGGTTAGTGAAAGTTCCAGTTCTTTTTGGCTCTTAACTAGGTTCTGGTTTTGATTCTTTAATTTTTAATTTAATAGTGGACTTAATAAGATGAACAATGTAGAATTTAGAAAAATGTAACCACATTGGCATAGAGGAAGAGTGAAAACCATTTAGAGAAAGCAACCCCAGTATACGCATCCAGAATTCGAACCCGATATCTTCGTAATACAAATTGAAGTTAAACTAAACATAATAATTGACACAAATCTCCTAACTAACCAATAGCTAAAGAATGGTTAAATGAATATGTGTGCATAACTTTTGGTCAAAATGGCTGTTTGTTTGTCAGAGGTGACGACACCAGGACAATGAAGTACACTTTTACAAGACACTTTATTTAATTTTTGTGTCGTTATTGTTTATTTTGGCAATTAATAGCCTAGTTGTAGGAAAGTGTGAACTCACTGAGGGCAAGGAAAATTTCCAGGTTTGAAATAACTGTAGACCAAAGAGACATCCAGGTTTTGAAAACTGAAGATCAAAGATACAAACAGGTTTGCAAGAATTGGAGATCAGAGAGACAAACAGGTTTGAGATAATTGAAGACCAAAGAGACAAACAGGTTTGAGATAATTGAAGACCAGAGAGACAAACAGGTTTGAGATAATTGAAGACCAAAGAGACAAACAGGTTTGAGATAATTGAAGACCAAGAGAGACAAACAGGTTTGAGATAATTGAAGACCAGAGAGACAAACAGGTTTGAGATAATTGAAGACCAAAGACACAGAAAGGGTTGAAGAAATTGGATACCAAAAATATCTATATGTTTTAAAGAAGTGAAAACCAAAGAGACAAACAGGTTAGAAAGAATTAGATACCAAGGAGATTGACAGGTCTTGAAGAACTGAAAGCCAAAGAGACAGACAGGTTTGAAAGAATTGGATACCAAAGGAGATTGACAGGTCTTGAAGAACTGAAAGCCAAAGAGACAGACAGGTTTGAAAGAATTGGATGCTAAGGAGATAGACAGGTTTTAAAGAACTGAAGACCAAAAAGAAAAACAGGTTTGAAAGCATTGGAAGATCAAACAAAGAGACTAAGGAGTTTGAAAGAGCTGAAGATCAAAAAGACAGACAGGTTTGAAAGAACTGAAGACCACATTAAACGGTAGGTTTGAAAGAACTGAATACCACATTAAACAGTGGGTTTGAACAAACTTGTGCTTTTAATGTCTATATGATTTGAATGAATTGAAACTCTGTGAAACCAATATAATTGAATTTAACGATAGCCAAGGAGACTAGCGTTTAATCTCAAATGTGTGTACTGGCTGATTTGTATAGGTGCGACCTACTATTATCTCTCCAGGTTAATTAATATGCAATGTTTTAAAATTTTGTGCTCGTGGATAGTTATTTCATAATTAGTTATGTGCATAATATTATGTGTTGAAAAGTTTCCCATAGTGACCAAATATAAGGCAGGACTTCCATCAATAACACTAAAAAAGTAATTATAAAAACTCGCACATAGGTTTAAGATCTTTTCCAGATTAACCTTCACTTTATTTTAAGTATATACTCATGCAAGACAGAGAAAAATTGCCTGTATATTTTAATCCATATAGAATAAAATTAATCATAATATAAGCACAGTTTTAAAACTAGGAAAATAAGTCTTTGATATACCTGTTTGATCATTAATAAAATCTCTCACTAGAGATGTTTGCTTACGTCAGCCATTTATAGCTTCATATTAAGGCTGCACCTCACAAAGTGATGAAGAGGTTTTAACCTATAGGGATTAAATTAATTTTTAGGAGCCATTCCCATAAGCGTTTAAGAAAATACCGTTCATAGTTTTATTTTGAATATTAAAACTGCGAATGGTAAAAAAATAAACATTTATCCTCAATGGATTTAATGAAAAAAACATATATTATGATATAAATATTTCAAATTTAGAGTATAGCTTAAAATATTAAATTATTGTCTTTTAAAAAACGATATATTGATTATTTTTTTTTAGTAAATACAGCTGGAAGTTGCATAGAAATATGGAGTAGAACTTTCACAATCAAAAACAATAGTTGTAATAAGGTCACCGCATCAAACAAATTGTTATAATATGCTCTTCCCTTCGTGGTATCAAACGTGGAATAGTTTGTCAAGTATTTCACCACAGCATTTGAAAGATAAAAGAAGTTGGGATAAAAGCTAGGACCTCATAACAACGCGCTGCCATTTGTAAGAGCCAACCTTTACTGCTTTCTACACATGTGCGACTAAGCTAAAAGAGACTTGGGTACTATTCGCGTACCGAGATGAAACGTATGCACTTTGTAATACGAAAAAATAAAATACGAACGTATACGACTCTACGAAGTGCAAGGTAGATAAATTCAAAGCAGAGAACGAATGACAGAATCACCCACTGAGTGCAACTAAGAGTAGGAGGGAAACTCTCGGAACAGAAGTAGAGAATAAAAACCAGCAATAGTATTGTGCAATATGTAATCAAAAAGTTAACTAAAATATGATGGCTTGAAACATATAGTGGAAACGGATATAACTAAAATAAAATAGCCACATGACCAATGTCACCTTAAACATAAGTTAATGCAGGGTTGGGATCTTGAAATCAAGATTATGGAGGAAGCACAAAAAGGTCCATGCGAGGCACACTTCCAAGAAAAGTGACATGGAGAAAGCTAGGACAGGCCTGAGGTAATTGAAATTATTCCATTCATGATTTGAAACTCTGCGTCTGCACATCTCGAGCTAATACTACTCTGGCAGCCCTCTGCGCTGTTCCGAGGAATGTTTCTGTCTAAGAATGGGCAATAACAAGGATTTAATTTTAATTGGACTGGCTGCTTGGTGGTAGTTGAGCTGTGACCTCAATTAACGCTTCCGAACTCGTACAGAAAACAAATACCTACTGTACCTGAAAGGTAAGAAGCTTACCTTTATGCGGCTTTTAAGATAGGACCATAACATACTCAGTAAAAGTAATACTGCTAATTTACAGGGTAAACGGAATGTAAATAATTCTAGAATTTATGTATATACCATCACGAGGCACTATTAAAGTTTCTTAATGTTTCTCAATAAGTAAAAATTAAAAAAACTTGGATGTTAAATAAAAATGAATGGAGTAAATAAGTTGTGTATAATTCGTACGAGCTGCAACGCTTCACTATTCACTCAGGACTGAAGATGACAAAAGTATATCGAGTATATATGGGCAATTTAAAATAAAAACAATATTTAATTTAACTTCAAAATTTTTTATAACCAATAATTTCTCAAGTCTAAACGTTTTTTATTTTTTATGGCCATTTTTAATTCAACTATTCAATTATTTCTTCTGTCTTTTAACTATTTACGGCAAACGTTGTTTATATGATTTTAACAGTAGAATTATTTTATTGGTTCAATATATATCACTAAGTAACGAAATGTAATAGTGAGGGTTAGTAAACTGACACATTTTAACGTTTGCGACACCTTTCCTTCCAAAGGTGATGCGAAAATGTGCCACGGGTATGGCCATATATATATCAAACCCTTGGCGCTGTTTTCAAAGCCAATGAAGCGGCCATACCAAGATTAAGCGCCATGGAAAACCTACCTGTGCGGATTGAGGTATGGAGGCTCACGATAGTCCATGTGACTTTTCAAAGCTGTGCGATAATTTCAGGGGGCCACAATCACATTGCTCTCAGTTCTGTCCGAAATGTAGGGCAGAGAAAAAGATCCCAGGAATAAAAGATGATAGCTAGCTTTTCTTTTAATAAATAATGTAGCTATTATTCATGAATTTTAAAGGGAGATCATGCTCGTGTTGAGGATATTAAATTACTAATAACTTCCCTGCATACTTCCATCATGCGTTTGCAGGAGACCCACTTCCAACCTACTGATTTCGATATGCTCTGTGGTTACGATATGCAGGGTGTATTTTAATTGGTGTCAAATATTCTAGGGCTGTATTCTCACTGACCCAAATATTAAGAACATTTCGTATAAACATTGGTCTGGAAACGCTTTGTTTTAGAAATATTAAAGGTTTAGAACATTCTTCATGAAAATCTTCTGTACACCTATCAACTTCAACGGGTACTAGGGGACTTATGAGACACACTTTCTGGCCACGGAGAACATTTTGCCAACGCATTAAAAAAAAGGCCCTCATATAGCGTGACAAAACAAATATCAACATAAGTTCAGTGTAAACGTTTGGGATGGAATCATGCATGGCCATTTAATACGCAGCTATTCCTTACCTCCACGTTTGATAGGAGATATTTATCTGCAATTTTTTTCAAAATGAATTGTACAATTTAATAGAAGATGTGCCTCTGGAATTTGCCCACCAAATGTGGTTCATGCACGATGGCTCCCCGGCTAACTTTTGTAATAGAGTTCGTTAATATTTGAATGTCAATTTTTCTCAAAGATTGATGGGTCATGGGAGATTCATTGAATGACCTGCTTGATCAGCAGATTTTAAACCAAACAGATTTATATCTTTGGGGACATTTGAAGTTAGAATCCGAACTCAAGACGACCAGTGACAGACTTGCGATTACACGATGGCCTTTTCTTTTTCCAAGCACCACGTCTAACTACCTGTTCAGGTTGTTCGCATATGTTCTAAATTATGTTAATGATTTAAGGATGAGGAAGGTTGAATCTAAAGGAGGTGTATCCGCACTTGCGTGAAGGGAGAGTGGAAAACCATTTAGGAAAAACCCATCAGTACACCCGACTGGGATTCAAACACCGATCTCGCTGTTATTGGCAGTCCAGTCTATTGCGATAGTGACGCCTTAGTCCATGCGGCCACTGAAACAGGTAATGGTCCTCTTCTACTACGTTTGTGTAGAAGAGATCAAAGTCATCGTGGCAAGACACCATGTCAGGAATACGTCTGTTATACAATATTTTTTTATTAATAGGGGATCCCCCTCCCGTGTGTAAGCTTTGCGGTACTCCCCTTAGTGCAGTGGTTTCCAACCTGGGGGTTCGCGGCATGCTTCGGGCAGGGTCGCAACGCTTATCGAGGCTATAGCTTTATGTTTACTTTTTAAAGTAATTATAATGATTATATGAAGGTGCAAAATTCAAATAGAAATGTGAGTGGTTAAAATAATAACAACCTGTTAAGTTAACGTTTAGGTTACGTTTGGTTATCCAACACTGGCAGTTGCTAGCTAACTTAGTCTGCTATAGCAGTCTCGTGCTTGATCAAGTTGTGTTGCTAGCACAACTTTCAAAACACCCACCAGTTCGTTGATTGTCTTGATTGACAAATGAGACTCACATTAGTATAGCCATTATATAAGCAATTTATAATAATCAAATCAAGTACATGGGCTTAACGTCACGCTCGTTTGGTTTGTCGGTGTTGAGGTCATGATTCAAATCCTGACCAGAGGTATTGGGGGTGGTTTTAATTAAATGGATTCTCCTTTACCCTCCACGCAAATAATGGTACACTTCCTCTAAATTATACCCACCCATAGGTGTAATTAAATGTGGATATCTCGGGCGGGTGGTAAGATAGAGTGAAAATAATAATAATTTAAAAATTAGGATATGAACGCTTGTATGTTATCAAGGGGTCGTGATAGTCTCAAAAGACCAAGATTGGGGTCAAACCCTGCAAAAGGTTGGAAACCATTGTGGTAGTGGGTATCACAGGAATAGAACCAGGGACTCTTGGTTTGTAGGCCAATGCTCTACCACTGAGCTATCCAGGGCTCGACCCATACTCAGGGTCATTCTCCACTTATGTTTTATGGCTGAGTCTGTGATGGACGTGTGATATTCATCAGAAACTATAAACTTATCATTGATATCAGAGCCACCATTGGCATCGATACCAACAGCTTGTCCCAACTTGTCCAATATATAGATTCATTAAATTTCGGTGAAGAAATTATTAGGGGGTTTAAACCCCCCTCCCCTCCTTGCGTACAGCCCTGAATATAGCTGAATCAAGTATCTGAAACATAAATTTTAAAAGTTACATCTAGACACGGGAGTCAAATTTCAAACTAACGAATATGATACCAGATGCGGTTATATCCGTAACGGATAGATAGACATATAAAAAGTGAGGTAATTTTTAGGGGAAAAGTGTTATTTTTTTTCAAAAAGCGATGCTATTATTTGCTGAGAGCGATGTTATTATTTACGTAAATATGAGTCAAATCGATATTAATTAAAAACACTAGGATATAACTGTCTACATTTTTGGTTCATATTGTGTATTTAACTATGTATTTGCATATTCAGAGAAAAATCAAATATAAATAAGCACAAAACATTTTACGGTTAGTATTGTCAAACTCGATATTGCACTATCATTATCTTCCAGTTTTATAAATAACAATATCAGAATAATGGATTAGTAATTTATGTTTAGACCAAACAATAATACCATCGAAACATGTAGTCATAGCAGACTAAACAACTATCAAATAAGAAGGGAATAAAAATTCGGAAGATATAATTTTGCTAGACATGATTGCCTGTATTAAGGATCATATATATATATATATATATATAATATATAAATGTCCTTGCTTGGACCTAGTATAAAATCTTTTAAGAGATGAAAACAAAGAATCGATCTATCAAAATTGAAATGTGTGAAAGTAGAAATCCTGATTTTTAATGCTAACCTAAAAAAAATCCACCTAAATCCATAAAAAAAACTTCTATATCCTGTGATGCCTCTTGTACATTTAAAATTAACAAAAACGGATACTATCCGTAAAAACAGAAGCCCTGGCGTAGCACTATCACCAGTGTTACCACGTTGAAAATTATATTGTATGTCGTGGTATTGGCCCAAATTACAAATAAATTGTGTTTATTTAGAAAAAACTTTAATTTTTGTTATTCGCATGAAAATAGTAAAGTTCGTGTAAAAATTTGCTCTATTTAAAATGCGAATTTTGCATGTTCCTAAGTATAGATAATTTAGATCTCCTAAGCTTCTCTATTAATGTAGACTACAATGAATTGTACAGGCATTAGCTTTCTCCATATTTTAGTTCTTATTTAATCCTATTATTTTATTCAATTATATAGCTTATTAATTTGCTGGTATCAGCCATATCCCCTACGGGAATTTTACTGTTTTAAAATATTACTACCCGCCTCAGTAGCTTAGTTGTCTAACGCGCTAGTTTCATGTAGAGCCAGACTGCCGAAGATGGGGAGATCGAGCTTCGGATCTCGGTCGGGTGAACTGGGAGGGGTTTTCCCTAAATGGTTTTCCACTCTCCCTCCACGCAAATGCGGGCTCACTTCATATAAATGGTGACCTGGTGGTCTAGGGGTAAGGTGTCAGACTTCTGTGCTGGGGGTCCGGGGTTCAATCCTCGGTCCCGGCACTGATTTATCATGTATTAATCACAACTTGTGAATGTGTGGAATGCCAGGCCTCCACCGTGGTTCGGATTCCACGTTAAACTGTAGGTGCTCCATTTCATCTCACAATCACCCTACCATTACATATTAGCGTAAGTGCTTATAGCCCGAACGGGTAGTAAGACGCGGTGCTAATAATAATAATAATAATTATTATTATTATTATTATTATTATTATAACTTCATATAAATTCAACCTTCCCAATTCCTAACCCATTAGCGTAATTAGTACTTAAGCATATAGCTCGAACGGGTAGTAAGACGTGGTGCTAAATAAAAACACATATATTTTATAAGCTACTATTGGACTCAATGTGTTGATACAGCCTTAAACAATAGTAATAAATAATAATATATTGTATTGAGTCTGTCTGTGAGAGATTTATAAAATTATTTATATTTTTAAAGAAATTACATTTTTTTATAGTAGTCCAAGTAAAATAAATGGTACTCCCGAGAGCAAGAAAACTATGTTCCCAAATAACTGCACTCAATAGCTTGGATACACCATAGCCAATTATTTTACAGGTGTGTACGTGGATATCCGCCGGCATATATCTTCACCCGAATTTTAAATACAATTCCCCTCTTTCTATTTGACACACTTTGTAATAATGAAATCTGATAAATAATGCATTGTTCTAGTACAGTGGCCGTCGCAAGTCCCCCTGTGGAATTTGATATTAGCTTGCACCTATTTTCAATGAATAACATTTCAATAATGAAACTGCGTGTAAATAATATTGTTAATTATGTTGCGAAAACACAATGTGCACGACTAATGAGATCGGCAGTGGACCGCGAGTTAAAAGGGGACAGGGACCTGTAACCTAACTCAGGGAAATTAACTCTTGTTTTAAGAGCGGGTAATGAACACGTGATATAAAAAGGGATAATTAAATCGAAGTTAAAAAAACTGTTATAATGCGAGTTCAAAATAAGCATTATCAAGAAATTTACAAGAAATTAATTAACTCACGGGTTTTAACTGATGCAGTGGTGAAACGGATAAAGTTACAAGCGGGCTTAGATATGAAAATGAACATGCGATTTAAATATATATATATATATAGCAACGCTAGTTAATCGAGTATATATTTTTTTGGCACTGCGTCTTACTGCCCATTCAGCATACTAATTACACTATGTGTTAGGGATTATGAAGGTTGAATTTAGAGGAATTGTACCCGCATTTCTTGGAAGGATAGTGGACAACTATTTAGGTAAAACCTCCCTCAGTATGCCAGATCCGGATAAAACCCCGATATCCCCGTTTCGGCAGTCTAGTCTATTGTGAGAGTAACGTCTTAGAAATAGGATATAGTTGCAAATAAGCGAAGAGGGGCAAATTAACTCTCGAGTAAAAAAGATAATATGGTAAAGCAACTTAACATGGTAAGGCCTAAAACAGGCCAAGAGGATAAATGTGTACGTGAGGTAAGAATAAGATAAAATGATTATAAATATTAATAGATGTTCTATCTTACGACAGGTACATTCATTTTGTCGATGAATTTAGATTGCCAATGCCCAGCTCCCAGAATTTTCTTATTTCCTTCATGTCATCCAATATTTGATAACACAATATACGACCCAACAAATCAGAACATTTCATTTAAACTAAATTTATTAAAAAAAAATCAAACCCTGGACTTTTGGCTTTGCACGCCAAAGCTCTACCGCTGAGCTATCCAGGAATAATTTCGTGTTCGGGCTCATTCTTAGTTCCTAGATTAAGACAGAGTCTGTGATGGATGTGTGATTTCATCGGCTTCTAAATATTTCAGTGAATTCTGCCACAGGGTTTGATTCTCGCTCGTGTCAAGGTATTATTTTTGAAATATATTTGATTTCGCTGAAATAAATATCCCAAATATGGCTGTATCCGTAACCGAATTTCATTTCCAACTTCATTTGATAAAAGGCAGATAGTAAAAAAAATAAAATAAGAGGATTAAAAAAAAAGTGAGCTAAGAGAAGAAGTTGAAAACATGTTGAGAGGAATAAATAAACTTGGGGAGAAAGAAGAAAAAAAAACGACAACACGAACTAAGCGGGCGCGGGTGCTAACAAGTTAAGAGGGATAAATTAACTCGCGCGAGTTCAAGAAAGAGTGGACGATAACGTGAGCTAAGAGTAAACAGTTTAAGGCAGGTTGTGAAAGGGAATTAAACTGGAGAGTGAAGAACAGAGAGCGTGAGGTAAGAAGGTATTTTCAAACAAGTTAAATGGAGTAAATAACTTGTAAGAAAATAAAAAGAGAAGGAACTAACGCGAGTTAAAAGAGAATAGCTACAAACAATTTTAGAGCCGTAAATTATTAAATCAAGAGAAGGAAATTAACTATTGATTTAAGATACCAGATATTGAAACAGCCAGTTAAAAGGCAGGGCAGTGGAAACTGAGCAAAAAAGAATAAAACTCTTATCGATGGTCACACAGCCTATGGCATCACTCGCTCAATAGACTTAATTCCTAATAACGGTAGGTTTGGGGTTTGGATCTTGACCGGGTATATTTACGGTGGTTTTCCATAAATGGTTTACCACTCTGCTTCAACACACACGCGAGTACATTTCTTATAAACTATTCCTTATTCACCCCTACCTCTTACGGATAATCTGAACGAATGGGTGATGTAAGCACACAAAAATTGTACGACACAATTGTACATACATTCTCGTATATTCTATTATAATTTGTAAAAAAATATTCAAAAATTAGTTATCCCTCTGCTAAAATTCCTTAAATATATATTATTTTTAGCACCGTGTCTTACTACCCGTTCAGGCTATGTGCTACTCTTAGATAGTTTTTTCCTCATAAATACAAATATATTACTTTGTTACTAATATGAACTACTATTCATATATAAATTTTAAACAAAATTATCAAAGCCATTAAAAATGTATAAATATTATTAGAAATTGGTTTTCAATCAAATACCTTTAAATGAAATTATCTCCGATAAATAAGAATTATCTGTTATTTATCGTGAATAAACACTATACATACATCAATTTTGAACAAAATTTTTAAGAACATTTTTGAATCGTTTGACACAAACTACAATTTAGATTCCCCCACGAGAAATAAGTAGGGTTACACATGTTATTTTTCATGCAAAACACAATCCAGATATAAATTTTGAGCAAAATCATTAGAACCATTTTAGAATAAATTTTTTAGTACCACTTATTACTAACGACCTGTTCTGGTTATACAATTACGTTCTAATTAAGCTAATGGTTTAGGGATGAAGATGGTTATATTTATAGAAAGTGTACCCAATTTTGCGTGGAGGTAGAATGGTAAATCATTTTGGAAAACCATCCTAAGTACACCAGACTGAGATTCGAACCCACCATAGGCAATCTAGTCTACTGCGAGAGTAGCACCTTAGATTATGAGGCCACTGAAATGGTTTTGAAATATTTTAATTTAAAATAATTAAATTAGTATTCTACAAGAAACAAAATTGTCTAGTTCAAGGACAGAGAAATATCTCATGATAAATTTAGGTTCCTTGATTTTCATTTTTATATCTTCCCATCCACTGTGCAGGGCATCTTTCTTCTCTGGCCATATCCAATATTTATTATGCTTTACCATGCAGTCCACTGAAGGGCTTAGCTCGTTAATTATTTTTGGGTAATGAAACCATTTTTCCTGGATAACGAACAGCAACTCACTCATTTTCTTTCGAGCCTAGTTTCCAAGCCATTCTATCCCTTTCTTGGGCAGTGGAGGTTGAGGCTCAAGGGTCTGGGACTATTTCCTTGTCTTCTATTCTTGCAGAATAATCATGAAAATTAAGGGAAAATTAATTGTCCTCTGCACTGTCATAATGGACACTGAAGTTATATGAAGACACCGAATCATCAGAATCAACAATATTGTTCCTTGCTCCTCCACGTTTTGTGGAGGAAAGTTTCCAGAGGCAACATTTTCTTCAAGCCTTCTGAACAGATACTCTTGCCTGGTTCAACATTAAGTTTCATGCATCTTTTAGGACCAGTCGGTTTACAAGTTTCAGATAGTTTATTAATTTAATCTTCCATGAATCTATAACCTATTTTTTTTAAAGATCCACCACAATCTCTATAGGTAACCGTTCCAATATTTCATTTTAACTAAGAGGGGTGAATCCCACATTTATTGAATCCTGAAATCAAATTTTGAACTTTCTTATTTAAAGCATTGGTGAAAAGTAAATTCAATAAATGTGTCCATTGGCAAAATGCCAACTCTCTTTCTTCTGGAGTTATATATTCTCCAAGAACGTTTCTCCAGGTGACCTTCATTGGATGCAAGTAGCCTACATCTAAAGGTTATCGTCCACTGGCCCGCATCGTACGCGTGAATCGGATGTATTCAGTGTACTGCGTTCACTGCATTCGGATTTCCGAAGGAGCTGGTTACCAACATACATACTTCAATTCTATTGTGTCGCCTTTTGTGTACCCTGATATCAATAATGACATCACTGGCACGGCTGGTGGTTAGGACAGAGGCTACTAGAGACAAATACTCTTGCTGACCCCACCACCCTACAAAGTTGTCAATATTCTAACAGCTAATGCTGTTCTAACTAATCTAATATGAATTTAAAGTATCATTTTTCTGATCAAAAATAGGTTTTTTTATTCTATTTAAGTATTTGTAATATTCCTGTCCTAATTCTGACAAAACTTTGTAAGGTTGCTAATTTTATCTGGGTACCCGGTAGCCAAACCTACTACAGCACTACTGTGGCACCGTAGGGACTTACATGGTTAGGATTGACCCATAGCGGTAGGGGTTGGAATGAATGGTTCGTGGGGAGTGAGACTCGCAAGCTAGTCCAAAGATATATTTATTAATCTATTCCAAATGCTAAACTACTACATGGGTAACCGGTTAGATCTCCCGTGACAGGGACCAGGCACGATAACGGTCTCGCAACCTTCCTGTAGACCCGCGATCGACCCTCCGGCGGGGTGAACCACCAGATCACATTTTATATCGTCATTTCGCAGTCTTGCTCGATACCGACAAGCATGCACTCAGCATGGCTTCCAACACTCAACAGCCCTGTCTTATTCTAACACACAACTTGCTGATCTCGATCTTTTACCAGCCAGGAAGGTCCATCGGTCGCATCGTGCTAGCTTGTCAACAGGATGAAATCTATCTGAGATATATGCTATTCCCAGCAGGATGGTAACTCAACAATCTTGACTTCCAAGGAAATGTACAAGTGTAGGTTAACATATTTCCAGAATAAATCTTAAAATAATTATGCTCTTACATATTTTTAATTTGTTTTTAAACTTATTACAGTTAATTTGACAAGAATAACAAGTTCTAGATTTGATTCGTGAGTACACTAAAATAAACTTTAAAATAGTTACTCAGACGGCAAACCTTTAAAAATAAATATGGAATTCAATTAGAATGCTTACCGTATGTGTGCATGTAAGTGTATGAGTGTATATGTGTATATGTGGGTGTGTATTAATGGGTGCGTATGTATGTGGAAATGTGTGCGTGTATGTGTAGCCTATGTGTAGCCTATGTGTAGTCTATGTGTGTCTATGTGTGTCTATAGGTGTGTGGATGGAAATTCGCGAGTTTATGTATAGGCTATGTGTCTCTATGTATGTGTTTGTGTGTATTTATGTTAAGCCATGCGATCGTGCAGCCGCGCGTGCCAATTGTTAAAAATACATTGAGTATTTTAAACTTGAATAAATGCACGATTTTTTTAATACTTTTTCCTCAATTACACTTTTATTCATATTTATTGAGCACTTGCACCAAACAAATACGAGCGAGCCTTTAAAAATAGATAATATTATTATTATTTCGATGGCACACATGGGAAAAGTATTATTTAATTTTTAATCTTGTAAAGTGTTGGGAATTTCATGTGGTTTCTGTACATCAAATTTACAGAATTTGTTTCCGTTTTAATTGAAAAAAAAAGTGTTTTGAAGAGTATCAAATGTTCTTGAAGTGGGTAGCTTTTAATAAAAAATATGCGAATGAAATTGTTGAATCGGTATATCTCATATTTGAAGTATTATTGAAAACAAATATTTACGATCTTTCATAATTTTGGACCAACTAGTAATGGACTACTTTAGCAATGTATGACTAAATTTAATTAAATCCGGAATCAAATGCAAAACCATTGAATAGGTTCTGAGAATGGGTGGAGGGGTGGGGTGGAGAATATTCTACAATTAGTCAGAATGATAAGTATGAAAGAAAAATGATTGAAGGTAGGCCTATATTTCTAAAGAGAGAACTAGCCTACTTTCATGAAACAAATAAAATATAGTTTCAATTTAAACAATTTTAGATTGAACTATTGTTTTAAAATATAATAATTAGCTATTTTAATAATTTAACATAATAAAGCAATATTTTGAAATTATAATTTAGTATGGATATACTTCCGTTCACAGGTGTTAATATATAGTTAAAAAAAACTGACACCTGGACACGGGAATCAAACCCGGGACCTTTGGATTAGCACGTCAATCCACCACCTCCTGTATACAGAAGTATATCCGTATTAATAGTTCTTTTAATCCCCGCTTCGTTCGGGCAATACTCATACAATAATTAATCTAACAAGGAAGCTAGAGTTTTCGATTAAATATACCCGCATTTGCTTGAAGGCTGAGTAGTAATCAACCAAGATTGGGACCTCGATCTCCCCGTCAACGTTTTAACACTAGAGTAAAGCGTTAGATCACAAGACCATCGATACGAGTAATAATAGCAATGTATCAAGAAGGATGGAAGCCCATCAGCGACAAAGACTTCCACGATCCTATTTATATTAAAATAAACAACTGTAACCTTTAAACACAGAAACATTTTGTATTATTTATACCTTTTTACTTTGATCATTAGCTTAAAAACTGTTTAAGAGTCACTTATCATCTTAACTATCATAAAATATTAATAAGAATCGCGCTATCCTTTAATGTCAAATGTTTGTAATGTCAATTTATCTCAGTTTCACGGGAGTGTCAGACAATAAAATTGAGAGAATATTTAGAGATTAAGACGGAAGGGAGACCACGTTCTAATATATACTGGTCAAGCTACTGTTTAGTTTAGTTTAGTTTAGTTTAGTTTATAAAGCATCCCAGGCAAAAATATCTTTTAGATTTGTTGTGTTACATACTTACATGTAGAATCTGTTCTTTTACTTGTAATTTGTATATTTTATTGTAATGAAATAGATTTTCATTTAATAATAAGGTTAATCAAAAGTTCCCACCCTTAATATTTCAAATTAATAAATAGTTCCAGAACATAAAACTAAATGCATCCACATGTGCTAGAAAATCTTCTCACACACCTGGGTGATTTTTTTGATTGATTTTTTTAGTTGTTGACAACAATACCTTCGAGAATATTCTCTCTCTCTTCTAGAACATGGTGCAACCTACAAAAAGATAGTATATTGCAGAACAATTTATTTCAAAATATTAACCCGAAAAGTAGAATCCTCTCTTCATTCGGTCCACAACCTTATAGCAGGAATGGTCCACGACATATTAATCTCAAATTTTACTCGATTTCTAGTCTTAAATTAAAACAGTCCGTGACGCGTTAAGCTATCTAGTTTAAGCTGCCGCATCGTGTGTATAATATACTTATTCTGAGTCAACTACTTTTAAGTTAATAAAAACAAATTTCTGCAAATTAACGTTCTTCACATATGAATAATATTAATACCAGACCCTTATAATCATCACGCTGAATCCTAACAAGAGACTCCATGGCGAGAGAATGGACAATAACTCGCCGAGAAAACCTTCTCCTCTACTACATAAATTCGACATCGTATGGATTCCAAACCAGGACTCCACGTAAGGTAAAGGCATAACTCTACAATATATACTTTTTACTTTCTCTCTATCTTACAGGTAGAGAAAGTATGGTGATCGTCAAAAAAATCGAACTCGAGATTTTGATGAATTTTGACGTTTCATGACTTCCTGAATCCGAAAAAGTGGTTTTTGAATTTCCGTCTGTCTGTCTGTCTGT
>CABFWO010001285.1:161144-180096 GCA_902155825.1 Timema genevievae
AATCATTGTCAGGCGGTTGAATTAATTACAAAATACTTGTTAAATGTTTGGACGCCAGGAAACGGTGTTGATCACCCACCTGATTCGGCAGCGTGATCCACCGCTTTTGTGGAAGAATGGTGCAAGGAACCTTTGTGAGGTCGCAATAGTTAACGGGGGTAGGGGGGGACCCTCGTTACACCCACCCAGGATTCTAACCCCAACCTCCACGTCAGTGGCCAACCAGACTAAATGAACCTGGCGTTTAGCCCGCGTGATCATCAATGCGGAGCTCGTTATACGGATTGTTATGGTCTGTATAGTGTCTTGCGTTTTCTACTTTTCAATTAACGACGTTGCTTACTTGGAGATTTTGAAGCTATTTTGCGAAGTGGGTTGCATTTTAACTTGACGCACCTAAGCAGTCTAAGCTATATCTTAGAATAAAGCGTACAAAATATAAAGAGCGAGGCCTCTTGTTTACTGATAACACATCCTCCCTTCTTCTGACGAGTTTACACATTCACTTCAATATTTGCGCCTTGAAAATATTGAATTACTTTTGAAAATTATGTTTTTTTCCTTGTTTCCTATAATAGATGGACATTTGCTACCACGGACGTTTTTAATATACATCCTGGCAGTAAGAATCCTACAAGCCATTTTCGTGACAAAGCCAAATAGCCTAAGCTGTAGATGATTTATAAAAAAAAAAAAAAAAAACAATTCAGAACAAAACTATTTCAAGATAAAAATAATAATCTTGTGACACTGTAGGACTATTTTAAGAATTATTTAAGAATTTTTTTTTTCAATGTTATATCTTAAAATCGCTAAGTAAAACGTAATTTCACTAAAATGGGAAATTCTATCTTACCTGTCGTTACGTCACAGGTAGGCAACATCCTTAAATAAATATAATCTTTCGTTATTTGTAGATAAGCTGTAAGAATTCACTAGTCATTAATACATAGCGTGAATTACGGCATACTTAAACTAAGGCCAGAGAGTCGTAAATGTTGCTCGAGGTAGAACCCAAAATGACGGTTGCTAATATAATCGCAGCATATACAGTAGCCCCATGGCTTCTTTGGTACTGACTGACAGTTCACAGCTGACTGCTGACAGTCAACAGTTAGGTATATACCTGAATGTTGACTGTCAGAAGTGACAGCTGCTAAACACATGTTTTTTGCAGATCATATGGTTTGGCATAGGGATACATAATTTGGTCTGGTAGCTTTACAAAGCCGTCAGCCGTGAACTGTCAGTCAGCACCAAGGAAGCCATGGGGCTATTGTAGCTAGACTGGAACGTGTTAATGGGATTTGAATCAGACGTAATACGTCGCGTCATCTAGCTGCAGGCGTACCAAAAAACTATGAAAACATAAGAAAATACAAATACGGATTATTATTCACAGCACTTTCTCAAAAGTTCTTACGAATAGGCCTATAGCTTCAAAATGGCGACTGACGAATTAAAACTATGTGATTGATCATGACGCAAACAAGTTATTTACAATGGTCCACCCACACAGTGGATAAAAATATTTTATTCAGTTAAATATTTTGAAACATGATAAAATAATCATAAAATAATTTATAATATATAAAAAGAAAAGTATTTTCTCTTTTACAAGTAGACACAATGGCTGTATTAAAAGGTATTAATGCATGCACAATATCACACATTATAGATAACATTCCAGAACGAAAAATAAGTACTTTTAATTATATTTAGAATATTGTTTTGGATTGTATAAAAAGGGATTATTAAAAGTAATGAAATAGTGTTAGAAAACTTAAGATTACGTTATTTTAATTGTGAAATATAACATGTTATTAAAAAACTTATCACTTATAATAAAACAGTGATCTTTTACAAGTGTTGGCAACCCAAAACCTAAACATGTGATTTTTAAACTGTCATTCAGGTAAAAAGCTATGGTGAACAGGTTAGAATCTCGTTCGTGTGTCACCCAGTGGCATGCGTGCCATAGATTTGCTATCCCTTTCTTAGACCATGCTGCCACCGAAGAGGGTATGTACAATTTAATATTGTAATAATACTAATAATAATGATACTTAGTACCGCGTCTTACTAGGTTATACGCTAATGACCTAGGAATTGGAAAGGTTGAATACAGAGGAAGTGAACACGCATTTGCGTGGCGGGAGAGTGGAAAACAATTAAGGGAAAACCACCCCAGTTCATCCAAGCGAGATTCAAACTTTGATCTCCCCGTCCTCGGCAGTCTAGCTCAACACGAATCTAGCGCGTTAGCTAATTACGCCACCGAGGAGGCGGGTCTTTATGCTTGCACAAGCGATAGTAAGAACTGCCCCCAAGTCACCTGTGGCTATGATTCAATGATAGTTCTAGGAGCCGATGAAATCACATGTCCATCACAGACTCTGCCGTAAACTATGAAGGATGAATTCTCCTGAGTACGGGATGGTTCCTAGATGACTTAGTAGCCAATGCTTGTCTCAAGGACAGGAAGATATGGGAAGGGACATAATTGTAAGACTTACTTTTGGGAGGGGACAGGTAAAACGTAAAAATTAATCATAATCACGAGATAGAAATGTCTACGACTGTAATATTTTCTTTATATGAGAAAGTAAATAAATCATAAGATATTTTCGAAAAAACTAAACTAGAATTTTATTTTTAAACTCAATTAGTTGTACTTTTTATTAAGAGCCTTAATTTTAGTTGATTCGAGTTTTAAATTTAAATTAAATGAGTCATTTTGATTTTTAAAAGGAGATTATTTACTCTTATTTTTAGACTTACGCAACTTGATGTTTTAAATGCTAAAATTTAGCAAGAAATAGTTTTAATATTAAGTTTACTAATATGCTTCTATAAATATACGAGTAATTTTTTTTTAGTTTCAATCTAAAAGTTCTTAGTTATTTTTAATGTTCAAAATAACACATTTAGCAAATACAAGCACAGACACTTCACCTGAGTTATGTTATCTTTTGACAAGGCACTTTGTAATAGAGATTCAAATATATGTGCTTCAAACAACAAACCTTCTTACTTGTTAACAAAAACTTAGTAACTTTGCTTTTGAAGCACATTCGGTTAAACCGCATACTTGAAGAAGCCTGTCAAATGATACAGTTCAAAGGGATTTTGTGTTATTTCATTTCCTCTTTCTCAAGGACTGAGAGAAATAAAAAATGAAGTTACACTAAATTGCATTCCTCTTTCAATCTCAACCGATCATCTTAAGTTCTATCCACTTCTTTCCCACTTCCCCCCTAATTTTGATTCTTTTCACCCTTTTTTTTTTAGCACTTTCCTATTTTTCTTTGCCAGAAAGAAGATACTTTTTTATTTATTTGTTTCCACCACATCTTTCGACTAATTTAATTGTGCTAATGAAATAGATATGAGAAAGTTATATTTAAAAGAAATGTACGTGAAATTGTGTGGAGAGAGAGGGGAAAACCATTTAGTTAAAACTTACATCTATACACCCAACTGGGATTTGAATCCTGATCTCACCAACACTGGAAAACTAGACTAGATGAAATTTACTTTTTTTTTTTTAGTCCACGTGTTCATTGATGCGGGTGAGCTTGGGATTTCAAATGACAGTTTTACTCGTTTATGTACACATGTTTTAATGACTTTTTAAACTAAATAGCAATTTCCTGACGCTTTGAGTGAACGTTTGTCTGTTGAGTTGATGTCGTCATTGGTTGAACCTTCGGACATATTTAAACTCGACTAGGATTTTAATTTTATTTGTTTTGCCAGCAAAAGCCATTTTTTTTTTAAATCTACGCTACAATCTCCAAATTCAGCGTATATCTTATGAAAATGCTACTACTCAAATATTAAACAAAAAACCACCTGTTTCGGTGGACGCATGGTGAAAGACGTCGCTCTCGTGCCAGACTATACTGTCGATGGCAGGGAGATAGAGGTTCGAATCCAGGTTGTGTGTACTGAGGATGGTTTCACAAACTAGTTTTCCACACAAATGTGGCTACACATAATCTAAATTAAACTTTCTTCATACCTTACTCATTAGCATAATTAGTACATATGCGTATAACCTGAACCGGTAGTAAGACACGGTGCTAAAAAAAAAGTCATATTCAGGAAAAATATCGGCTAACTCAAAAAATGTCTTGCTTGTCCAAGTAATATGGATTGTTGTAGCCCAGCGACAGTTCTGAACTTTTGAGACTTTTGTGTGAATATACAGCTCAAGATTTTTTTTTTAGAGAGCTCAGCCACTTTTTTTCATGACATCGTGAACCCTGTCTTAATAGCGTCCATACAAACATTCCCCGACTAATGTAAGTCAAGCAAAGATTGCGGGTTTCGTTATTGACAATTTGTAAACTTTGATAAAATAATTCTTGAAGTCAATGCTTTTTAGCTATTATTAAAATTAAAATCTGTTTTTGTAGAACACGAGAAATTGGTATCTAAATAAATTGACATAAATTGCGATGATCGCTTTGAATAATTTTAAAATTTGAAGTGTGCAACTTGAATGTGACTGATATCTTAAACCACGCAAAACAACGGTTATATTTTCGGTATTATAATGTACTATTAAATATCGTATTTACTTATTTTCTATCTACCTTGATCATTAGGAATAAGGATTTTTAAAAAATGGGATTGTATGTCCATTATGTTTTTCTCCACACTCCATTTGGCTAAAAACCAAAACTGGTGGGATGATGGTGGACTCCTGTAGTACAGTGTTAAGTTTTCTTACAATAATGAATTTGATTTGGTCCAACGTTATTTTGTTAATGTATTTTGTTTCCATACACTAAGATTTAATTGTTGTGATGGTTAGATGAAGACACGTTAGCACATAGTCAACTCTTTCAATACGAGCTATATTTTTTTTCTTTAGAAAATGGCTCAGTGTTAAATACAGCAAAATACTAAAACTAGAAGTTTAAATATTCTTTAAATGTCAAAATGACATTTGGAGACGGTAATCGAACCCTGGACCTTTGGTTTGGTGCGCCGATGCTCTAACCATTGAGCTAATAATAATATTTAGCACCGCGTCTTACTACCCGTTCGGGTTATACGCTTAAGTACTAATTACGCTAATGGATTAGGAATTGGGAGGATTGAATTTAGAGGAAGTGAACCCACATTTGCGTGGAGGGAGAGTGGAAAACCATTTAGGAAAACCACCCCCAGTTCACCCGACCGAGATTCGAACCTCGATCTCCCCGTCCTCGGCAGTCGGGCTCAACACGACAAGCACGTTAGCTAACTACGCCACCGAGGCGGGTTCATTGAGCTAATAGGGAGTCGTCCCGTACCCAGGGTCATTCTTAACTCATATTTTAAGGCAGAGTCTGTGATGGACGTGTGGAAATCGTCAGCTAGGCCTACGTATGAGTGATCATTGAATATCACGAGCTATCAAATAACGCTGCCATCTTCAAATCGGTAGTTGGCTTTATGCGAATATGAATGAAGAATGACCCTGGGTCATACGCAAATAATATACACAACCTCCAAGTTAAAATGGTTGCACTCCTTTTGGCAGCTTCAGTCCTTCACCGCTGGATTCGCTGCGGCTAGTCCTATCATCACCCAGCAGTGACACTAGCGAAGTCCAGTGTTGAAGGACTCAAGCTGGCAAAAGGAGCGCAGCTAAACTCCCGTAAGGTTGAGAGTCTGTTTCTTACTTGTCTGTGGTCCTGGACACGGTAGAACTCCTAAATAGCTCAGTGGTTAGAGCATTGGCGTTCTAAGCAAAAAGGTCCTGGGCTCGATTCCCATGTTAAAGGTGTCATTTTTAAATTTAAATAATATGATTTTTAGATGTGGATATAGCCTTGATAAACTGATATAATATCCTGGCTATTTAATCCATCATTACAAGTTTAAAGACAAGTTTCCAATTAATTACCTGATTACTGACACCAACTCCTTCAAGCAGCGCTAGTCGTACATTACCGTGTTGAACGTTATAATATAGGTCAGCGGTCAGCAACCTGGGGGCCGTGGGCTGGATCTGGACTGAAAAATACTTAGCAAACAAACAATTTGTGTTCATAAAAATAGACTGATAACAATTATGAAACCCACTTCAGGGACCACGTGGTCTAACGCGCTACTCTTGTGTTGGACTAAACTGCCGAAGGCGAGGATATTGGGGTTCTATTCCGGTCGGGTTAACTGAGGGTGGTTTTCCACCCTCCCTCCACGCAAATATAGGGGCATTTCCCCTAAATTAAGCCTTCCTAATCCCTAATACAATAGTGTAATTAGTACATAGGCGTACAACCCGAACGGTTGGTAAGACATGGTGCTAAAAAAAAAGCTATAATTACAAATATAAAGTTGATCATTTTTTCCAAAAAGGTTGCTGAACCCTGATTTAGGTGATCACGTGATCTACTGGCAGCTTCCGTAGCTGAGTATAGGCAGGTACACTCACAAGTCTAAATTCAATCGTCCTAATCCTTAAATCATTAGAGTAGCTAGTCCATAGGCGTATAACCCAAACGGGTAGTAAAAAGTCGTGCTAAAATACAAAATACAAACTAAACATTTACAAAAACACTGATAAAATATTTTTAGATGGATTATTTTTAGTACATTATTTTAGATGCATGCTGCAAATCATTGGCAACTAAAGGGCTCACAAATTAAATTAGTATGTTAAGGTGGGAATGCAACGAACGCGAGTAAAGGTCAATGTTTTTGCAGTTTTTAGAGCAAAACATTTTTTGGGTCAAAATAAATCAATGTTGCTTTATACAAACATAGACTTAATTTCCTTCACAAGGAGTAGGCCTATATCAACAGTTGTTGAATATCTGTCATGAGTATAGTTGTATTGTTTAAAAACCTAATTAAAATAAGAGAAAAAGTTTTCCTAAAATTCAGATCATAAATTAGAGATATTCAACAACTTTTGAGATCACTGCGTGAAGAAGGTTAAACTTTATGTTTGGATAGAAGTGAAAATTGATTTATTTGGACAAAAAAATGTGTTTTTTTATATAAAAACTGCAAAAACACTCATTTTTTCTCGCGTTCGCTACAGCCTCACCTTAACAAGCTCATCAAAACAAGTATGGAATAACCGACTACTAAAAAAGACAGGTATATTTTATATTCCACATGCACCTTTAGCCATGTCAAAAACATAAACATGTCACATGTGCTTGCAATAAAAATATTATCAAAATATCTCTCAGAATATTGTCGATAACACGCATTTAATATTTGACGCATTGGAGGCTAATAAAATGATAGTCGAATCTAGTAAATACTGAAACTGTATTTTAGACCTAAACTAAAAAAAAATGTAATGCTTTTATCAATGGGCAATCAATAATCAAAAATCAATTTTGTATTAAAATTATAGATTTTATCGGTGAATATCCACAAAAGCCACAGAATTGATTATAAAGCTTAACAAAGGAATAAAAACATATTTTTACATCGCTTTGAAAAAAGGCATTTTAATTAACAATGCCAACAGACACATTTATTTCCGTCATGGATGCGATAGGCAAGATATGTGTATGTCACTATAACATTCTGCCCAGTGGCCTATTTTTGTTTTATCTTGGATGTTATTTATTTAGTGGCTGGAAGCTTTGAGGATAGCCTAGATATTATCCGTCATTGGCTGATTCTGAGTGCATCAATTTGCTTGTGGTTTAAGTCCAGGGGATGGGTTAGTTTGTCCCTTCAGGGAAACAACGTAATACACATTAATTAGCACAACTAGTTGGAACATTATGTGAATAGCTAGATGACTCTGATTTTGTGTGTAACCTGAAATAAGCTCAATCCATAACATACAAGGTGACCATAAAGTTTGGGAACATTGGTAATTTAGAAAGGTATTTTCATTCTATACCAGAATTTGCCTGCGGCTCGCATTAAACGATAAAGCAGCACATATACAACTTCAAATACTAGCAAAGAATTAGGCCTAATTGAAAGCAGTGATTTATGCTCATACAAAGATTCACGAAGAAAAATGACCCCTCTACCCCCTTCACCCCGTTCCACCTCACCACCAAATCTTGTATCACGTGCCATCTTACCCACAACACCAACTGTGACGTATGTTCACGGCTTGCACCTGATTTTTTTCGACACTACTTTGCTCGCTGATGAGAGAGCGTAGCTTACCACGGTTCTCTGAAAAATAAGATGTATGACAGAAGTAGTCCCGTCTCGACCCGATGAGTACTTTTTGAGTTTGCTGTCAACAAACAAACAGACAGACAATCGAATGTATAAACAGACTTTAGAGTTTAATTATATGCATAAATTTATCTTATAATATATGCTCAAAATATGTTCTGTCGACACTTACGCATTGGTTAGTGCTTTAAATGGAAGTTGCTGTGAACTCATTCATGTAAATAATGTAGCCTTCGTTTACCCTGTAAGGTAGTACGCTTGCCTTGCATTATTACACTATGCTATAGCGTATAGCTTGTTTATATGATAGGATCATAGTGTAATCAGTCGTTCTATTTAAATAAAATAGACTCTCGATAGTTCGAGTTAAACGGGACTAAGTCCATCTCAAATTATCAACAACTTTGAATACGCTGAACCGTAAAAAATGTAATCGCTTATTTGATTTTAACTGTGAAAAAGAGATTGTCACTATTCTTAAGCGTAATATAAACATAATTTCATAAATTTAATGTATATTCACGTATTATTAGATTTTTTTTAATTTAAGGCTTTTCTGGGGTTTTTTACTTGAGATAATTTTTTTACCGCTTGACCACATTGTCCGCTTTATATAAAAGGACGTATAACAATCGTGTTTCTACCACGAGCTTTACAATTATAACCTTGAACTTTACTTTAAATCCATTACTGTTTCCAGCCTGAGTCAGTTTTTTATATTCAATTCGTATATTTTCCACTACCGGCTGGCTAGGCCTGTCGTAGCATCATATGCCTTATAATCTATCTTAAGACTAGTACAGACACAACATCCAGTCCCCCGGCCGTCAACATATCAATGTGAGAGGGTAAACCCATATTTTCATCAACGATACATTTTCAGCCATGCTGGGAATCGAACCTGGGACTCTTAGCTCAGTAGAATGAGACGCTACCGACTAAACTTGGGCGTTGGACCCATAACCTTAAACCATCAAAACTAAACTGTAGCTGTATTATTTTTTTCCGAGACAATTTTTTTTAAACGTAAAATTTTCTGTGCCAATTTTTCTTTTTAACATCTCTATATGCAATGCATGATATATTGTTTGACAACTTATTAGGTAAATGGGAATAAGCTATGGGTGAGTCTCTTTACAAAGGGATTGCACCGTTAGAAAGACCTGGAAAGCTGAATAGAACGTCACCCACCCACCCACGTGTCGCAGTAAGACCAACATAAACCCCTCTTGTACATGACTGTAACAACACACGGCGACTTGTTGCCAGTGTCTTCTGTGATGATTATTACTCCCCTTCCCCCTTGAATCTCACAAGCAACAAGCCCTTTTCCCAGAGAAAACAGCCCTCAGGGGGGTTGGTTGGTTGGTTGTTGAAGCTTCTCCGTACGCTCCCCCTCTCCCCGCCCAAACTGGAGGCGACACATAGACCCCAATATCTCGCCCTGGGTGGACATACACTCCCCTTACCCCCACAACCCCAGGACTTCATCTTCCTCCGGAGGGGGATACTCGCTGCCGATAGTTGTGGAACTGTTCGACTGGAAGGATTATTTCGACTGCCTTTATTGCAACTATGGCGAGATTTTAGGAAACATAGTGCGCATCTTTTATTATTATCATTTTTATTATATTACCACCTCTCTTGGACAGGATTTCCAGTGATTGAGGTTTGAATCCCGGTAAGGTGTGCTGGGGGTATCTTATTATTATTATTATTATTATTATTATTATTATTATTGTTAGCACCGCGTCTTATTACTCGTTTGGGTTATACGCACTTACGCTATTGTGCAATGGTAGAGTGATTGTGAGATGAAATGGAGGACCTACAGTTTAACGTGGAATCCTAACCTCGGTGGAGGCCTCACATTCACAAGTTGTGATTAATACGCATCTTGTCAGAGGTGAAGTAAGGGTTTGGCAATCAGATAAATCTGTGCCGGGACCGAGGATTGAGCCCCGAACCCTCAGCACAGAAGTCTGACACTTTACCCCTAGACCACCAGGTCACCCATCATTTTTAATAAATGGTTTACTAATCTCTACACACATAACCTAATCATGCCGTTGCCTTACAGGGTAGGCAATAAACTGTGCATATAGCTCAAAATACAACTTTGAACTTAATTCATCCTCACCAAGTTTCTCCACACTTATCTATCCTTGCATAATCCCTTCGCTTTAACAACATACATACACCAAGTAATACATGCTCTTATAATCTAAAAACTCTTAATGTTTCTCTTTTACACACATTAGTCTACAACATTTAGCCACTTCCAACATGGCCTACCTCTCCCTTCTGATCCACACACACTCTACCTTCATATATTTGTTTCGTCAATCGACCAGCACTCATCCTCTCAACATGCGGGTACATTTTCTATAAATCCTAGCTTTTTCATTCATATCCATTAATATAATGAACATATGCCTATAAACAGAATACATACACCCGGCGAATATAAATAAAATTAATAAGAACTGTACTATGAGGCTAGGAAGAATATTCTAGACAAACCTAATTTATTTCATGCCACCATGGGTAGATTGGGACACTGGGAGAGATCTCGATGGGACAGTTTGATTCGAGTGGCCGCAAATAATTTAAACGAAAATAAAGTTAAACGTTCAACTTTACATAATTGTTTTGATTCAATTTTAATCCAAAGTTCCAGTGAGTAAACCTAAGGATGCCCATAATACTTCATTTGTGAAGACGAGATGGCAATAAATGTAAAGCCGTCCTTTTTTGTTGTTTCTTGGTTTTGTTTATAAACAATCTTTTAAGGCAAATGTAAATTAATTTTTGTTTGGTCAATACTGTTTGTTACTAGCTTTGTAATCTACACAATTAACGGGTACAGGATCGTTTTACAAACTCAAGTATAAATAAAAAATAAACTTTTGGTTTTAATTGTCTAATAATTTAGAAGCATTTTTGTTAATGTCAGTAGAAAGTAATGTCGATGTTTCAAGTGGACTGAATGGTGACGTAATCATTGATAATGTTGTCCAAATTGCATCCAGATTAATTTTACTATTGATAAAAATACTTCACTTCACCAGTAACCGACACCGTGTTATGGTGATCGGTGTACCTGGCTAGGAGCCAACGGGTCCCGGGTTCAATTCCCGGCTGGTGCCTTGAGTATTCTTCTCTTAAGGATAATGAGCCCAACGGGCATCAGGGTTTTGCTAATTAGGCTTAAGTTAGGTTAAGACTCACACCGTCTCCACAACTTCATAGTAACTATCATCACATCCTCTCATTGCGGGTACGGCGTGTAGACAACCTCCTGTTGTACCTTGGGCAATGCTCTGTGCCAGCAGAGCGGCTAATAGTCTACATACAGGGGACAGAACCTGGATGACATTTCCCTCCCGGTCGTAAAGTCCGTACGAAATAAACTCCACGCCAGTTGAGCTTACACTGAAACATAGCGTCTACGGTGTTTATGCGTGTATGTTAGAATGGTATTGTAGGCAACACAAGTTGAAGGCAGTAATTTTGGAATTTGGATAGCAAATTATCTTTCTGGTTAGAATAAATTCAATATTGCTTCAATAGAAATATTAATTTAATTTTCTTCACATGTTTACATCAAAAGTTCTTCAATATCCTGTCCTAAAATTTAATGACAACTTTTTATTTTCATTTAAAATGTTTGTCATTTAATGCCACTATGATCATGATATATATTCAACAACTGTTGATATCAACATGTTAATAAATTTAAACTCTTTTGTTTCTGTTGGAGAAATATTCGATTTATTTTGGGAAAAAAAAATGGTTAAGCTAAAAAAAAACTTCAAAAACATTGCCCTCATCTAGCGCTCCCTACACTCCCACCTTAAGGTACGTCATACATGTAGTTTCGGGACACTTGTAATCTCATAAACCACCTCTGCATGCCACCCCAGGTTGATTCACTTATCACCTCCATAATGTTGCTTTGTTTGAAAGTAAATTTGTTTTAGAATACTCGGACGTTAAAAAAAATAGAACTGTTTTAATTTAAGTTTTTCTAGTATACGGGTTGTTTCGTAACATGTGAGACCCACTATAGTGGTGGACAGGAGACACCAAAAAACTAAAAATTCATATAAACACATGTCCCATTTGACTTTTTTCAGAAATGTGGGGCCAGTTTCATAGTCAGATTTAGTACGCCTCAAGTGCGGCGCTATACTAAATACAAGACGTCACCTACCTGAAATTGAATGGAATGGGCCAGTTTCATATGGTCAAGGTAGGTGTCGTCCTGTATTTAGTATCGACTCGCACTTTAGGCGTACTAAATCTGATTATGAAACTGGCCCATGGTCATGTTTATACTCAAGTAACGTGGAGCTGATTAACATTGTAGGAAGTGCTCAAAATGACCTTCGGCCTGAATGTAATCTTGCAGTCGTCATGTCGTAGAATGCCACACCCTTTATAAAATACCATGTGTTTGTAATAACCCGGTATAACCCATAGAACATACCTAATCAACAGGTAGAGAGATATCGAGTATGGTACACAAACAGTTCACTGGAATCACTTGGCTGTAACTCGGAAACAAAGTCAAATGGAACACATGTTTTTATTAACTTTTTTAATTGTTTTTGTGTCTCCTGTTTACTTCTGAAGTGGGCCCTACAAGTTACGGTACCTACTGAATAATAATTAACAAAACAAATAATTGTTTTATTCAATAAATACAATTTTACAGTGTTTGCGATAAATTAATAATTATTAATTTAAGAAAACAATGGTGTAGGTATAATACAACTTACTTGCAAAATAAAAACTGCTCTATATTAGTTTATATTTTTCTACTTTCTATTTTAGAAACATTGCCTTAGATAAGAATCGAAGCCATAACAATCCAATAAACAATAACAGTGACACTTCATATTGTTACATACTTACATAATAGTGTTCAAAAAATCACACTGGTGAACACACGGTCTAAATGTCAGGCTTGTTTGAGCGGGTTTGCCGGTGAAGGAGATGTCAGTGTTAGAATCCAGGCTGGGTTTACTGAGTGTAAGTGTATCAAATGGTTTCCAAATTTACCTCCATGAAAATGCGGATATATTTTATTTACAGTCTTACCTCCTCATTCCTACCTCATTTTAGCATAACGAAATGCTGAAAGCTGGGACGGGTAAAGCTTGATTCACCCGTTCGCCGAGAGAGAAGAATCTCCTGAATGATGCAGCAATTCACTCGCGGTATATTGACCAATGATGCATTGCAACACTAACTAGAAACAGCTAACTATCAACACATTATATTTTCTAGTGGATATATATATATATATAAGCTGTATATAAGCTATATAAGATGTATATATAAGCTCACTCTCCCGATGGATATTTTAAAATTATAATAACACATTGTAATATATCGATACACACGCTTTACATTAATGGGTTATTTCAAATCTCCTCATGAAGGTCAACTAAGCTGTCTGCTATCTTCTGGCTGTAGAGCACATACGTTGTCAAATGCGCATGCGTACTGATTTGAGATAGTTTGGTCTGAGATTTGATTGGGTCTCCTGTGCCGAACATCTCAGGCAGAGCGGACAAATTAAAGATGAGTTGAACTTTAACGGAACAGCTCGCGCCGATTAGGTGGAAATCTTTTGATTGGCTTGGAGCTCGTCATGTGACCACGTTTCTGTCCTGCGCTAGTTTTTCGGTGAACGTGTGAAACCGCATTAAGACGTGGTGTAAAAAGATTAGATTACAAAATAACATTACAAATAAAGCTATATTTTATATTTTATTATTTAGCACCACGTCTTACTACCTGTTCGGGTTATACGCTTATGTACTAATTACGCTAATGGGTTAGGAATTTGGTAGTTTTAATTTAGAGGGAGTGAACACAAATTTGCGTGGAGGGAGAGTAGGAAACCATTTAGGAAAACCACCCCCAGTTCACCAAACTGAGATTCGAACCTTGATCTTCCCCTCCTCGGCAGTCTAGCTCAACACGAAACTAGCGCGTTAGCTAATTACGCTACCGAGGTGGGTTATATTTTATAGAGCCACCAATTCAAAATACATTTAGTAAATTTAAAATTTGTTTATTTTCTTTAGGTTTATGAAACAAAGTTTTTTTATTATTTTTTACTGCCCACTAGGGCTATCGACATATTTACTCTACCGTGTTAGGGATTAAGAAGGTATTGTTTTAAATTAAATGCACTCACATTTGCTTGGAGATAAAGTGGAAAAAACATTTTTTTAAACACTCTTAGCACAACCAAACGGGATCCAAACCTCCATCATCTCGTCCCAGTCTATTGTGAGAGTGATGCTTTGTACCATGTGAACGCTGAAACTACGTTATATAAATTATAATAAATATTAAATCGGTTGTTCTCTATTGGTGTAAAACGTGGTCTCTTACATTACATAACGAAAACCAATTTAGGGTGTTCAAAAACAAGATACTTAGGAAGATATTTGTTCAAAAATGGGAAGAAGATACTGGGGAGTGGAGGAGGTTACATAATGATGAGTTACATACCCTGTAATCATTACAAGACATTGTTAGGATAATCAAGTATCTTAGAGTAGATTACGATAGGCAGGACATACAGCGTGAATGGGAAAATCTAGAACCTTTTTCAGGGTAATGACTCGCAAACCCAATGAAAAGAGACCAATGGGAAGACCTAACCGCAGATGGGAGGATAACATTAGAATTGACCTGAGAGAGATAGGGTGTAATGAGGTGGACTGGATAGACCTAGCTCAAAATAGGGATAGGGAATGATGAAGTGAACTGAATAGAACTAGTTTGAGATAGAATAGGGTGTAATAAGGTGGATTGGATAGAATTAGCTCAAGACAGGGATAGGATGTAGTGAGGTAGACTGGATAGAGCTAGCTCAAGACAGGGATAAGGTGTAATGAGGTGGACTGGATAGAGCTAACTCAAGACAGGGAGAGGGTGTAATGAGGTGGACTGAATAATCTTAATATAGGGATAGGGTGTAATGAGGTGGACTGGATGGAACTAGTTCAAGATAGGGACAAGGTGTAATGAGGTGGACTGGATAGAACTCGTTCAAGATAGGGATAGGGTGTATTTAATGAGATGGACTGAATATACCTAACTCAAGATAGGGGTAATTAGCGTACTTTTCTAAGTGTGGCAATGAACTTTCGAGCTCCTTATGTCGTATATTAAGTGTACATTTTATGTGTAAAGTCTGCTACAGTATTCCTTCACACTTTTTTACTTACTAGCACCAAGTCTTACTATATTTTCAGGTTATACGCATATGTACTATACTAATTACGCTAGTGAGTTAGGGATGAGAAAGGTTGAATTCAGAGGAAGTGTACCCGCATTTCCGGGGAGGGAGAGTGGAAAATTATTTTATAAAAAACCTCAGCACACCCAACCAGGATTCGAACCCCGATCTCCCTGTCATCGGCAGTCTAACACCGAGTGACGCCTTATACCATGCGGCCACCGATGCAGATTTATTCACTCTTGAAACATAACCATCACCAGGACCCTGACTTTGATGAGCTAAAAATAATTTTAAAAATCTATAAAATTATCTAAAAATTTAAAAAACCTTTAAATTTTGAAAAAAAATCTAACAGTTTGAACAAAAACCAGTAATAAATGCACACGACTTAATCAAGCACACACTTTACAAATGAAAACTATAAAATATGTAATCAATCAAATTCCTTTAACAACTAAACTCCAGCCCGCTTCAGTTGCCGAACAGTCTAAAACGTCTCACTCATGTTAGACTGGCCTGCTGTAGACGGGAGATCGGGGCTTGAATCCCGGTCGGGTCTACTAAAGATAGCTTTTACCAATTGATTTCCCAATTTCTTTCCACGCAAATCTGGGTATATTTTCTCTAAAATGATTCCTTCCTCATTCTTCCCTACCCCATTAGAGTAAGATCAGATATGCATATAGCCCGAACAGGTAGTAAGACGCGGTGATAAAAACAACTAAACTCTAGAGAAATGGTTCCCAAGCTCTTTGAATGGCGTATAACTGGGACAATTTCCGTAATTGGCGGTACTACAATGCTGATGAATGTTGAATATTTACTATTTCGGTACATTTTTAATGGTTCCCAGTGATAATATTATAACGGATTGCACGGCTGCATCAACTTTTTAACTTGAATCACTGTTGCCACCCCTCCAATCACTGTTTAAATCTGTTTTACTTTTGGCTAGACTTGGTCCTAATATATTTATAATATTTGATTATCTTTTTACGACTTTAATTTGCTGGTTTTGTTTGGCTTCTCATGGCGTACCACCGGGGAAAAAAATTTACGTACCACTGGTGGTACGCATACCACAGTTTGGGAGCCACTGCTCTAGAGTATTCTGCTAAATATAATAATGATTTACTAATCTCCGAATCAGAAGTTGTCTCATACCAATGCAAGCCTTTCCAACTTAATAGCCGTCTTCCAATCATACAACCAAAGAGAATACATAGTTCATTGCATACGTTATCTTCTCATTCCAAAAACTGCGTGTTGAAGATAATTATGTATTTATACATTTATATAATATCGATGGTATATAAAATATACTTTTTTAATATAAATGCCTAAAAATTACACAAAAATGAGGCAGGCAAGAAAATTTGACCTAAAAATAAAAAATGACAAAAAATTACCAAAGAATGAATGAACTATATAAAATAGTTCACACAAAAAGGATGTCATGAACATAATTTAAGTGCACGAATATTTTCTGTGACGTAGCAGATAAAAAGGATTATAATATGTCATCAAAATCCACAATCCACAATATTAATTATCTTTATTCTTGTACAATTCATCTCCGCATATATCGTGGGTCTAATTTTTTTTTGTCAAGGAATGTACGAGTCACGTGGTCCAAAGGATCATACTGATGGACAGTCCCTGTGCCCTCAAATCCTCCCGTTGATTGCTTAGAAAAAATGACATCCTAAGGAACTACGTATCTACCAAGAGACTGCGCGGAAAATTGAAAAACTGGCGCTTGCAGGCATAGACACAAGTTCATCATTGTACGTCCTTTTCTGTGATTGATCCACAGACACAAGTGGAGAAAGAAACAAGAAGAAAGTACAATATATAACTCCAGAAATATTACTGTTTGAATAAAATAAAGTTGTGTTTAAGTGCGTTTTTCCCCCCTTGATATACGAATAACAAGCAGTTTATGTCGAATGGGGGATTTGTTGATGGCAAAATATTAATTCTAAGATAACATCGACTTAGAATATTAATTTTAGGACCTTTAAATATTTAGAATCATGTTCCATCATTTTAGAAAGGCATTTACTTTTGAATTATTATTTTTTTCACCGCGTCTTACTACCTGTTCAGGCTATATGCAGTTTCAAGTGAATTATAAAAATAAATGTTACTACAATATTTACTGTACATATTGCCTTTTAGATAAATTAATAATTTTTTAAATATCAATAAACTATCTTCTAATAGATTGTTCTTTGTTAGACAATGTTATTTATATAACACTCCCCATATCATAAAAAACAAATGAAAAAATTGACAAGACTTTCATATGATGACGACATTGAAACCTTTAATGAAACTTGTAATAAGGGCTCCACTCTTAAGAATCACACCTATGAGAATATAATCGAAGAATAGTACTTGCTTGGTTAGCGTCAGTGGTGAAACATGAAGAAACTTTCTCTTGAAACCTCGAAGTGTTATAACTTATTAGCAGGACCCTGATTTTGATCACCTAAACATGAATAAAAAATTACTTATGAAATGACCTAAAAATATTAACAAAAACTTGTAATAAAACCAAACTTTTGCATTCTGCTAAATATAATATTGATTTACAAATACGTACTTCATAAGTAATTGCTACCCTAGCTGCTTCGGTGGCCATGTACGAGGTAGGGCTACTAAATAACCGGACTCATTTTTTATCACTTACCTGAGGTCTCAGAAACAGCCATCAGGGTCAGATATTGATCAATATTTTCTCCCTCTACCTTCCAAAGTTCAAAGTCGTGTGACCGATAGTTCAGCCGTAGCCTTTGTTCGAAGTGGACCGTGTACCTAAGCTTCGTTGGAATTATGTTGAGTGTAAAGATGAGCAGTGTGTCAATGTGAAGTTTCTTGTAAAACTTGGGAAATACTCTATGGAAAAGTACAATTTGTTAAAGGAAGTTTATGGTGACCAGTGTTTATCTCGTACTCAAGTGTTTTATAAAGGTTTCAAGAATTTAATGAGAGGAGGAAAGAGATCAAAGACGATCTGCACATAAAAAAGTAATATTGAAAAAGTGAGCGAAATTGTTCAAAAAAAATCGACGCTTGAGAATTCGACCAATTGCTGAATTAGTTAATATCGATAAGGAAACTGTTCTACAAATTTTACATGAAAACAGTTTGCTCTAAAATGGTGCCAAAACTGCTCCCTCCTGAGCAAAAGTAAACTCGAATGAACATTTGTGCTAACATTCTTCATGACATCGAAAATGATAAAAACTTTTTATAAAATATGATAACTTGTAACGAATCATAGTTTTTTCAGTTCGACCCTAAAACTAAGCGCCAATCCATGCATTGGAAGAGTCACAATTCACCGAGACAAAAGAAAGCACGGATGAGCAAGTCCAAATTCAAAGCAATGATAATTGTTTTATCAGAGGGATTGTTCACATTGATTGGGTACCTGAAGGTCAGATTGTTAACCAGGTTTACTAAAAGGAGGTGAGGTTGGGGTTAAAATCTCGGTTGGATGTTCTGAGGTGG
>CABFWO010001286.1:0-12233 GCA_902155825.1 Timema genevievae
GTGGTGGTATCTAGGGGACTTTTGGTGGTATCTAGGAGTCTTCTGGTGATATCTAGGGGTCTTGTGGTGGTATCTAGGGGACTTTTTCTGGTATCTAGGGGTCGTTTAGTGGTATTCACGGTCTTTTGATGGTATCTAAAGTATTTTAGTGGTATCTAGGGGTCGTTTGGTGATATCCGCGGGTCTTTTTATGGTATCTTAGGGTCATTTGGTTGTACTAAGGTGGGTTTTTTTGACGATATCTAAGGATCTTTTGTTGGTGTCTAGGGGTTGTCTGGTGGTATTTGGGGAGTCTTTATGGTCTATACGATCCGTTTGGTGGTATCTATGGTATTTTGGTGGTATTTATGAGACTTATGGTGGTATATAGGGTTTTTTTAGTGATATATATGGGTATTTTGGTAGTATTCTGAGATATTTTTTATGGTAAATAGGGGTCGTTTTGTGGTATCGGGGGCTAATTTGGAGGTATCTAGGGTAAAGTGATGATTTTTTTATTGAAATATTTATGGACAGCCACTTTAAATTATTACTATCAGCACCGCGTCTTACTACCCATTCGGGTTGTACGCACACCCACTTTAAAATCACTGATAATATCAGAAGAACATATTTGCCATTTTAAATTGTATATAATACAACTGTTAGTAGCTAGTGTATTTTTTTTATATTCTTGTTCAATAACAACAAGCTTATATATAATTATATACAATGTCTTATATTATACATTATATCGTCGTGGTTAAAATTCCGAACGGGTAGAAAGAGATGACTTTCCCCCCTTTTTAGTTTTCCCCTCCTCCCCCTTCTTTCCAAGCAAATGCGGGTATACGTTCTCTAAATTTTATCTTTTTCATCCTTTATCTCCTTGGTGTAGAAATCGACTAACCAGAACTGCTAGTAAGATACCAAGCACACATTTTAAATTAAATGTAAGAGAAATATGTTATACTGATTCAAAGGTCCACTGTTCAAATTCATGTGCGGGAATGTTTTAAAAACATTATTTCATTTCCTAAATTATTATTATTATTTTGCTAAATATAATATTTATTTTGTTTACTTTGTATAGTATTTTACTTAGAGATAGAACTATTTTTAAAGCTTATTCGGAAGCCATTTATATAGAACAAGAAATTATTTTTTAAATATTTGAAAATATTTCGACTGCATTATAATAATTTAAATTGTTCATAAAATAAGAAAATAACGTGTATGAGGTAGTTAAAATAGAGTTGCACAAGAAATTACTTTTGTTTATGACTCAAAATTAAAATATTAATATTGAGAACTACTTTGTAAACTTAAAAGAGCGTACAAGCATCATGCTTATAGTTATGTTTTAAACACTAATTTCACTTACGTAATGACTCGGTTATAAATAATTTTTATTTTGTGTAAAAAAAACCATTGGTTTGTTAGGTTCTTACTTTCTACCTACGATTAATCAAAAGCATGCATTTTTAAAACATAAGTAACATTATCTATTACAGATTCATAAGGCAGAGCATCAGAAGATGAGCCTCGTTTTTATAATTAATTTTATAATTAATAATTTAAAGCTGATTACATAAACTGACAGGGAACATAATGATACAAGTATAAAATAGTATAAAATGACTTTGGAATATATCATCCAAATGTTCAAAGAATGAAGATATTCTCAAAACTAAATTTTTATATTTTTTATTATTTTATGGTTAGTAATTTTTTATTATAAATAAAAAAAATTATGTTACAAATTTCAAGTTCTCACCTAATTAGTACCTAAGGACATGAATAATTGTAGACTGTAATGTCCAGCTTCGATCACAGGTGAAGCCTAGAGTGATTTATAATTTGAGTAGCGCTTAATCTTGGAACCCATGTGCGTGTTAAGTGTGTTTAGGAAGGTTAGTTTAGTTTGCAATTTATGTTTGGAAAAATGTATTCAACATAGGCTATCATATTTGCTCTTTTAATTTAAGGGGCACCCTTATCAAATATTATAGCACGGTCTAAGGCATCATTTTCACAAGAGAGTGGACTGCCAGTGACGAACAGGTCGGAGTTCGGATCGAAGGCTGGCATGGTGTGTTTTTCCTTAATGTTTTCACACTCCACCTTTACGAAAATTAGGGCACACATCCTATAAATTTGGTTTTTCTCATTCCTACACCATTAGTGTAGATATGTGAATATTCCGGCCGCGTAATAAAAAAACCTAAAGGGATTTTAAAATGTCATATACAGTTTCATCCATCGCAATGATTTGACCATTCACACCTGTAGTCACGTGATATAAGGTGTCAGGTCAGTGATAGCTTGAATTTCCCGGTCAAGGTTCAAATATCGGCCACGTGTATTGTGAGATGATTATCAAAATTGGATTCATATTCTATGGTTTTTGTCCATCCTTACTACACAATGATGCTGGTGCATTTCCTCTAAACTAGCCTCTTTCTCCCAAGATGAAGTTATTTAATAGCCATGGTATTAAATGTACTGATTAAAGGAAAAAGTTTATTTCAATTTTACTCCCCAAATAATGTACAAATCTTGGTAAAGCCGAGATGACACGTCAGAAACCAGTCAAATATTTGTCAAGCCGCTTGTTTGTCGCATGGACAAGGGGGGATATAAGGTCTTCAGATTATTTACAGCAGCTCTTTATGGCTACTGGGGAAGAAGATTGTACTTAGATGTTTGCTCCTGTCATAAAGTACACTTCCTAACATGAAAACTTGGAATCAGAACCGGAGCTATGAAGTAGCATAGTACAGTTCCCGACATGGGAATTTGGAATCAGAACTGGAAATTTGAATTAGTAAGATACAGTTTTCGACATAGAAACTCAGAATGAGAACTGTAGATTTTAAGTGCAGTTCCCAAAATGGAACCTTGGAATCAGACATGGATATTTGAATCGAAAGAACAGAGTTTTTGACAGGGAAACTCAGAATCAGAAAACGAGCTTTAATAATACAGGAAAATAGCTTACGTTCTAGTCTTTCCAATTGAGGGCGATTAGTTTAAATTTTGGATTAGGCTAATTAGGTGCCTAATAGTAGGATATATTTTAGCACCACGTCTTACTACCCGTACTAATTACACTAACTAATGTGTAAGGGATTAGGAAGGTTTTAATTAAGAGAAAATTCACCCACATTTGCGTGGAGGTTGAGGGGAAAGCCCTTTAGGAAAAACCCTCAGTGCACCGGACCGTGATAGATCCGCGATCTCCCCATCTCCGGCAGTTTAGTCTATTGCGAGAGTAGCGCCTTAGACCATGAAGCCACCGAAGCGGGTAGTAGTATATTAAAATGATCTATGATTGGTAGCGTATAACCCGAACGGGGAGTAAGAGGCGGTGCTAAGTATTATTATTATTATCATCATCATCATCATCTATGATTGGTTGTCAGGATAGTGTTTTCTATATTTATTCGGTTCTATATGTGAAATATGTATGTAAGGTTCACAAAAATAAGATTTATTCTTAGGATTTATGATCATTAAAATCTCAAAGGTATTACGATTAAAACCTTAAGGTGTTTGCTTGTCGCACATGCCTGGTAATATCTACATGATATAGGTATAATTCCAATAAAACAGGTCCTACATTTATCCTCATCAAAAGGCGGAATACTTTGAGTGGAAGAGCAAATTTGAAGATTGTTTGGCACCGCGTCTTACTGCTCGTTCGGGTTGTACGCCTAAGTACTAATTACACTAATGGATTAGGAATTGAGAAGGTGGAATTTATAGGAAGTGAACACGCATTTGCGTGGAGGGAGGGTGGACAACATTTAGGGAAAATCACCCAAGTTCACCTGACTGAGATTCGAACCTTGATCTCCCCGTCCTCGGCAGTCTGGCTCAACACGAAACTAGCGCGATGGCTAACTACGCCACTGAGGCGAGTTAATTTGAAGAAAATGTGTATGTTATGTCTGGCGTTTGTTGATAAAAAAATACTAAACATAACGGGATACCAACCAAATTAAAACCTAATCGATGATAGACAACCAAAAAATTATCCTGAAATCTGAGATGATCGCATTAATTTAATCACATTAATTAATTAGTTTATTTATAAATGAGGGTTACATATCCTATTTCCCTTTCTTCATAGATGTTTGAATATAAATAACTAAAACTATACTAAAGTATCCGGAATGACAATCGATTTCAATTAATAAATCGATGAGAAGGAAACTTGAAAGTGTTTATTTATTTTCACGGCTTATTTTTTATAACTATTCCATTAACCACTTCTGTGACAGAATGATCTAACCAAGGTATATCTCTAGTGTTAGATAGTGTCCTGCTTATGACGGGGAGATCGGGGTTTGATCCCGGTCGGGTGCACTGAGGTTGATTTTTCCTAAATGGTTTTCCACTCTCCATCCACGCAAATGAAGATTACTCCTCAACATTAAACCTTCCTTATCCCTAACACATTAGTGTAATTAGTACATAGGCGTATAAACCGAACGGGTGGTAAGACGCGGTGCTAAATTTTGTTTAATCTGTCTGAGTGTAGGTCTCCATCCGCACGTCTTTCTTTACCCAAAACAGTTTGATGAGTTGTGTATTTGCAGGTTATATGGTCAATGGTCCTACTTCAAGGACAAATTTGGATTTTTTGGATTATTTTTGGGTTGTTTACATTTTAGAAACTGTTGTTTCTGATTACAATAAGCTACATCACAAAGTATTTATGAATGTGTCGCATCATTTATTTACGTTTACGTTGTTTACTAAAATGTTGCCAACGTAAGAGTGACGCTAAGGATTGGTGTATTTTCTTAGAAATGGATCATGTTAAGGTCGTTACAACAACAAACAGATATTAAACCATGATCCACTTGTCAGCAACCTGTGTATGTTTAGCAGTGGGCACACCGCCTGGCGGCTAGTAACGAGCTCGTTAGCTCTTAATGCGACAGTTTTGTCCGAAACAAAGAAAGATTCTGATAGTGGGTGGGTGCCAAGAATGGCCAGGTGCGACCGCCTTTAGATTTTGGAACCATGTTCCTATTTATTCATTCCCATTGTCATCCAAAACTACTCTTATCATTTGTATTCGTTAGCATTATCTCGAAGACAAATATTAAGGCGTAGTTATGGAGGAGTGTGTTTCACCTACCGACAAAGTTAGGGCTGTATATATAATCGGTATTCGGTGGTCAATCAATCAATCAATCAATCAATCCTCCAGTCAATCGTTAGTCCCTATAACATAAAGCAATAGTTGTTTTCTTGCCATTTTTGGGACGAAATATTCTAAAATCACGAATGGGGACCAGAGAAGTTAGTCGTCATTTAAATTATACAGAGTGAAACATTTAGCTGTGGTTTTTATATTCGTGCAAGCGGACAATGTCAATAGATTAGGTCTTTGAAATGCAATCTAAATTAATAAAATGAATAGTTTGTTGTTTGTTATGAGCATTGCGCGTTATCTACAGCATGCAAAGGTCCTACATTTTCAAAAAAATTAGTAGCCCCTGTGTACAAACATGTGCACCTCAAAGCCGGAATTTTGAAAGTTGGATTTGATTTTTTAATCAATTAAAGATCTGATTGGGAAAAAAAGCAATCACTAAACCAAAAACATTTATCTCTGGCAACGCTGGGTACGTCATCTATTTATAGATAGGGTCTATAATAAAAATATACGGTACATAGACTAATAGTAGCGAACTATCCAACGCACAGCTAGAGCCAAATTTTAAGGAAAAAGTAAGAGCGAATGAGAAATATTTGTCACTGGCTGTAGTGATGTGCATTGTTGCCAGATTTTACATTTATACCTTTTAGCAACTGACTTGATACAAACTTTTTTTTTAGCACCGCGTCTTACTACCCGTTCGGGTTATACGCACTTACGCTAATGTGTAATGGTAGGGTGATTGTGAGATGAAATGGAGGACCTACAGTTTAACGTGGGATCCGAACCACGGTAGAGGTCTGGCACTCCTCACATTCACAAGTTGTGATTAATACACGTCTTGTCAGAGGTGAAGGAAGGGTTTGGCAATCAGATANTCACAAGTTGTGATTAATACACGTCTTGTCAGAGGTGAAGGAAGGGTTTGACAATCAGATAAATCTGTGCCGGGACTGAGGATTGAACCCCAGACCCCCAACACAGAAGTCTGACACCTTACCCCTAGACCACCAGGTCACCTTTTAAGGAAACAAATAACTCCAGAAAACTTAATAGGGGATCGAACCTTGGGTTACCGGATCACACTTTCATTCTCATCTCCCAACGAGTTCACCCAGTTGGGTTTCTTCAATGGGAATAGGCGTAGTTGGTCCGCCCCCTTTGCCCCCGATACGTAACTGTCAACGCGAGGTCAGCTCTAGAACTGAATTGGAACTCGGCATCAGCAATGGGGACGCAGCCAAAAATTCCCTCGGCAATCGTCGCAACAATCGGAGAAAAAAAGGTTTCGTCATCGGACGATCGCTTGATGGTATTGTTTTTTTTTCTACTAATATAGTTCGTGTCACTTCACACCCGGGGGAGGGGGGACGCACAACACTTGGACTCGAATAGAAAAGCATTAGTCTCCACATATGAACTCGTCCATCTATGACGTCACGGGAATTATATCAGGTCAATTATGCCGAGAGATGGCCGGAACTTTCGAGACGAGTCTCGGGTTGCGATCGACGACGACTGTTTCAATAAGGTTCTGTATAGATCGGTGGCCCGTCAAGCATGGTCGAGTGATTGAAAGATATAGCCTTCAGAATACTCGTGCCATCCTGTATGCTGGGCTGTAAGATAACTTACTGATGATAGAAAGAAGACATGTCCTCGTTTCTAGATAGTACAATACCTGACATTTGGTTTGTATGTTTAGTATCGAGTATTCTGTCTGGTTGAGTTAACGTGTTTCAAAAAATATTATAGTTTTGTTTTCTAATTCATACTTTCAACAGATAGGTAACCGCTTCTTAACCATTATAGGGCAAAATACATATGAAAAGAATTCCAACCCAAATTTATATTTGCTATTTTAGAGGAAACCGTAATAAAATACCTCAACTTTTTTTTACGCATACGCATTAATTTTATTAATTTCATTAATAATTAGGAATGAGCCAGATTGGATTAAGAGGTAGTGTGCCCACATTTGTAAGGAGGAAAAGTGGAAAACCATTTAGGAAAAACCACTCTCAGTACACTCGACTGGGATTCAAACCCCAACCTCCTGGTCACCGGCAGTCTAGCCTATTGCGAGAGTGACGCCTTAGACCATACTGCCCTCATAGGAAGTTATTTAGTTTTTTAAAATAAAACTCAAGGTGGAGAAATAATTTTCCGTCTATAGTGGTTTTATTTGGTTTTGTGTTACTAAAACAACCACTTTAGCGCTACAATCGGTAAGAACAGCTTTTATTAGTTTTCTTGAAGTTAGTTTGGAGGAGGGAGGTATCATCCCGAAGCATGTTCTCCCTGAAATGGTGGACGCTATTCTATTACTAAATTGTAAAGGGTTAAGCAATGGGGTAGAGTTGAAGAAGAAAACTCAAAGATAATATATCCGTAATAGCATTTAGAGAAGGTCGGAAAACAAATATTTAAACCAAATGTGGGAAAGCTCTCTTGGTGCACTCGGCAGAGACTCAAACCCTGATCTCCCCAACCGAGGCGACCAAGTGCAGCGTGGGTCAACACCTTAGAATGAGCGTCCACCAATGAGGATCGTGGATAGAATGGCCATGTCTAGTATTTAAAATAATGAATGAGTTCTGAACAGATTAATAGAACAAGATGTTCTCATTAATCATCATAAACGTCATCGTGCGACCGTTGTAATTGACATTCGGCTTGACTAATTGATATTTCACTCGGCAAAAAAAAAAAAAAACGCCTTCTAATGAATGTAGCACCTCGAGAATGTATCTTCCTGTCCGGCAGTCGACGCCAAGGTGTTGAGAAAAACTGGGTCTTCGCGAGGTTCATTAATGGTTCGAGCAGGACCCCCTCCCTCTCCGTCACATGACCGGAAACGCTGTGTCGGACGCCGAGAAAACGGCCCACGTCGCGGCGAGGAGGAGGTTGGACGCATCAGAATGTCTTGTTGGGTCTGTTCCAAGTGCGAGGGACTCTGGTCTGGCTGGACGAACGTCAAGTTGCCACTATGCCGGGGGTTGGGTGAGAGAAAGTAACTTCGCAACTTTTTCTAACAGGGTTGCCACTATTTTTATTGCTATGAACTTACCTTGGTTTTCTTTCGACCAACGGCATTGACTGAAAGTCACTTAAATTCGCTATTTTAAAAATATGTTTTATTTGATTTATTAATTATAAAGTTCTTCTAAAAAGTTATAAAAAGCTTACAATTTATGTTACTTGTGGATGACTTTATTTTCTCTTTAAAGTAATAACTAAACGTGCTAAGTATGTAAATACAAACTAATGTAATATTTTTTTCCAACTCTCTGTAAACATGAGTTTCTAGTTTTCAAATAGTGGGCTTCCTATTAAAATCTGACTGTTGGTAGCCTACAACTTTCTCAAAAACTAATAAACAAATCATGCAATATATGTATATTTTTGTATGATATGTTTTTATTATTCATTAATAAATGTCACAAACTTGTATTTGAGGCGTAGAGGGTACGAAGGCTTTCCCACGCCTAAATACCTTTTCGACCCGTGAATGAACCAAAGTAAGGCCTAAACTTTAAGGTTGTTCAAGCGACGTTTTGATTATTTTTAGCATTTTTTATTATCTTTTTGCTAGGAAACTAATTTGTGCTCTCTTGATTAATACATTTTTGTTCTAAAATTAACATTCTTAGCATATTCACCGTTGTAAGAACAACTTCAATAAACATACTTAAAAAAATGTTTACCAATGGAAATGTTAATAATGGCCCCCTACAATGTTTATCTTAAAACAAGAGTTCATCAAATCATTTAGTACACTATGATAACACAACAACAAAAATAAAATGTTAAAAATAGTAGAGATATTACTTGTACACCCTTAAAATAAATTATTTCAAAAACGAAATTAGTTCTTAGCAAAAAAAATAGAGAACACTATATATGCGTTTTTGAAAATACAAGTAGGATTAAAACTAAGAATTTATTTGCGGACTGGCAGCAACAATCAAACGGACAGGTGTCAGTCCGTGGACCTCCATTTGGGAAACAATACTCCTCACGTACCGACAGTCTTCATGGGTGACGAGCCACCAGTTCAGAAAATACAGTCAAACCGTTGGTTCTTGGCTCATTACTTTTAATCTTCATTGTAATAACAACTTTATCTCTGTCCCAGATTGACGAAAATGTATATTTAAATATGTTTACATTTATTATGAGTAATAGCCCACTTCGGTGGCCGCATGGTCTAAGGCGTACATCTCGTTATATAATAGACTTCCGATCACGGGGAGATCAGGGTTCTAATCCCGGTCTCATATACTGAGGGTGGTTTCTTCTAAATGTTTTTCCGTTGTCCCTCCAAGTAAATGCAGGTACACTTTTTATAAACTCAACTTTAATCATCCTTAACGTAATTAGTACATATGTGTAGGCCTACATCCTGAACAGGTATACCCTGATTTTGGTTGGAAGAACAGTAGAGAAAATTCAAACAGGTTTCTTTGCGGCCAACATTGATAACATTTAAATACATTATTTTTGTTATTTGATAGGTATTGATAGTATCTATCAAAAGTAACAACTTCAGATGACATGACTTTATGTATGAATATATTAAAATTGTTTTAGTAACTTTAGTAACTAACTTCGACTGTTCTTCTTACCAAAATCATACTATAGTAAAAGGCGATGCTAAGGGGAAAAAAAACTGTTCAACCTGATTTTCCGGTGACGGGGAGATCAAGGTTCGAATCTCAGCTTGTTTTTTTGCTAAATTATTTACCTCCCACCATCGACGCAAATGAGGATATATTACCTCAAAATTCTTATTTTCCTAATTAGTGTAAATATTTGAATATCCCGAATGGGTAGTAAAGAGGATACAAACGCTGATATTTATTAGAAAGTCTCCTTCTCGGTGGTAACAAAGGCCGTCTCATGAGTGAGACAGCATGGCAAGAGGATGCGCACCGGAGTTTGGGATAGGGGCCCTCATGACACACATAACATGAAGCCCGTCCCATTTCTTTACCCTTAACCTCACCGCAACACATTGTCCTCACCCTGCACACACTCTGTCGCGACGTTGTAATAACAGTGATTAGACCACAGGAATGTCTAGAATTAAAAAAACAACTAAAACTACACTTTTACAAGGGACCGAAGGGAACCGCAGGACCAAGCAGCGAGAGGAAGAGGAGGGAAAAAAAACTGTCGCCAACAATACTGAGAGGGAAGGGGGGGGATGGACTTTGATAGAAACCACACACACACGCAAGCACGCACACAAGAGGAACTGAAACGTTGTTGGGGTAAGCACGGAACACAGTCGACCCCCGAGCCGGAGTAGGAACTTTTTTGACGGTTATAAAAGGATTTTTTAGCACAAATCGGGTTATATGCTAGTGTGGTTTTAGGGATTAGGAAGGTTATATTTAGAGGAAGTGTACCAGCATTTGCGTGGAGATAAAGTGTAGAACCATTTGGGGAAAAAATACCCTTAGTGAACCCAACTGAGATTCAAACCTTTATCTCCCCGTCATCAGCAGTCTAGTCCAACACGAGAGTAGCGCACTAGACTATTCGGTGCCCGAAGCGGCTATATAAAAGCTACTAAAATAATTTTGATATTATGATTGATTAAATAGCCAAGCTATTATATGTTAGTTACGGTCATAGCCGCATATAAATATAATATTCTTTAAATTGAAAAAAATTATATTTGTTCCTGGGTTCGATTCACTTATCCAGGTGTCATTTTTCACTTTAAAAATATGGAATTTTGGTATACGTATACGAAAAGTCCTGTGTCACTTTTTATCGATAATATAGTTCAAGTTTTTTTTATTATCACTGTTAACCGCAAAATAATATTGTATTGAAATGCATTGCATTTTCTAAAAGTTCTTTCCTACCTAAATCCTAATAAAGATACTATATTGTGTATGCGTATACATCATTACAGGGTTTGTGGCTATTGTTTTATTTACAGAGGGTGTCAATGTTGACAGCTGCAATCTAAATACAGTGAACGCTTAAATGTTGGACATTACGAAATTTGTTTTTAATATTCTTCAAAAGATTACTAACTGCGCAGATATGCATTTTTTTTACAGTAAGAGGACTAGAGATAAAATTGCATTGTTAATTTTTTTTTAGTGAAAATTATACTCTTTAATTTATTTATTTTAATTTCACGTATCGATGTATTAAGAAACTTCCCGTCAGGGCCATAGATATGAGTTAAACCGGCCTTGTGGTATAGTGGCTACTGACCTTGAGGCCTCGGGTTCGATTCCCGGCTAGTATAGGAGGATTTTTCTCGAAAGGGGAGTATTTACCATGATCCCCAGGTTTTGGATGATTAGGCTTACGTTAAATTAAGACCTTCATTGTCTCCAGCCCGTCATATTCCCTATCATCATACCCTCATCACATCGGGAGCCTTCACGGAAAATATGTGCGATTAGGACATTCGGGCGTCCCCTGGGCAACGGTACATTAGTACTGGCTAATCATTCCACTGACTGGGATACAGAATGATGTAATCCAGACATTCAATTATTATTATTTTGTTAATGGGGTAGTAGGAACCTGTTTATAAAACACACATTCAATACACCTTAGTAAATATTTGAACCTCAAGTTCCCCGTCACCAGCAATCCAGTCTAGGTGAGCCTGCCCGACATTTAGTCCACATGACCCCCCTATGAAGGTGATACAATGTTTAATAAATACAACTACAGTAATATACGTCAAACTGAAACGAATAAATCTAGTAAGAAATGTTCAATATTTAAATTTCAACCCTAGTTTTTTTAAGCTAGTAAAATAAATGTTTATCGAACCTTTATTGTGTTTCGGGAGACGCCCCAAACTGTAGTCATGGCAGGTGGAAGGGTGGATAGAAAGAGGCCTTGTAATAAGATTTGTAACGTGGATGGTATCTTTTTCCCCGGGCAGACAGACCCCTTTACCTTCTTCTACAGAACACCGAACTCTGAATTTGTTATTCCTGACAAGAAAAACAGGGACGGAGAAGGGATGAGGGATGACAAAAAAAAATATATATATATATATATATACACGAGGGAGGTCAATGTAAACTGGATA
>CABFWO010001286.1:50349-62927 GCA_902155825.1 Timema genevievae
CCCCCCCCCCAATTGCGTCTCATTACCCGTTATTAATTACGCTAATGTGGTAAGATTAGGAAATTTAAATTAATGGTAAATACACCCGCATTTGCGTAGTAGGAGAGTAGGAAAACATTTAGGAGAAAGCCCTCCCAGTACACCTGGCTGGGATTCAAACCCCAACCTCCCCATCACCAACATACCAGTGCAATGAGCTTTACATTTATACCACGCAGGTTTGAATAAATGTATACATATTTAAAAATTGGAGATAGCTTTCATTAATATTTATTGTTTCAAATACATATCATATACCGGGATTTGAGCCCTTATCCTGGTTATATTTTTAAGTTGTGCTTTTAACACCAGGACGATTAAATACTTACTCTAAAGGGTCGATATGAAAATGGTGGTCAAAAGTAAATTCTCCAATCCTTGACGTGAGTGAAAATCACGCTGTTCGAGTCTCGACCTCTCCGTCATCACAAACCAAGTGTAGTGCTAGTCTAACTCTCTAGACCACTTGACCACGGGTGCGAATTGTGGTTGTTTAGTGCTGATTATAGCCATGGCTACAAGAGTCCCCAGATGAAGATATTGAGGGACTTAAATCAAGAGCTAATATACCGTGTAGCCCTCTTCAGTGGTCGAATGGTCTAACGCGCTACTCTCGCAGTGGACTAGACTGACGATGAAAGGAGGGGAGGGGGGGATCGAGGTTAAATTATTGGTCAGGTGTATTGAAGGGGGTCTTACAAAATAGTTTTCTACTCTCCCTCCACGCAAATGCGGGTAAACTTCCTCTGAATATAACGTTCCTAATTCCTAAAACCATTAGCCTAATTAGTGCATAAGTGAACGGGTAGTAAGACGCAGTGCTTAAAAAAAATTTATTTGCATCACGTCTGAATATCAATATGAAAATGTTCTCATCATGGGTGTCCTCTTAGAACGGTGGTTAGCATCCCTGGCTACTCATCTAGAAGTCCCGGGTTCGATTCCTGGCAGAACTGTTCTTGTGGCTGCCACGGTCTGGTTGATTAGGTTTAAGTAAGATGGGTTCAATACTTCCTAATCATCCTCATTATCGTCCCATCATATCACCGAGGTGAAGTAACCGCACCCACATGGCGTACCAACTTCAGAAGGTCACATTTCTGACACTGCTAGTAAAATACCAGCACTGGTTAGCCGACAAATCCTGGGGGTATACGCTAAAACAAAAGGGGAAGGTAGAATTAAGAGAAAATGTACCCGTAGAGACCATTAAGGAAAATACATTCCTCAGTACACCCTGCCAGTATTCAAACCCAGACCTCTATGTCAGCGGCAAAAGAGACCAGAAGAACGTACCAGCCTTGGTATGCGCGACCACTGTTTCGGGTACATAATACTTATATATATAATATATATACACAGACACCAATATTATATAACTGTGTGTATTACGGTGACCTGGTGGTCTAGGGGTAAGGTGTCAGACTTCTGTGCTGGAGTCCGGGGTTCAATCCTTAGTCCCGGCACAGATTTATCTGATTGCCAAACCCTTCCTTCACCTCTGACAAGACGTGTATTAATCAACAACTTGTGAATGTGAGGAATGTCAGGCTTCCACCGTGGTTCGGATCCCACGTTAAACTGCAGGTCCTCCATTTCATCTCACAATCACCCTACCATCACACATTAGCGTAAGTGCGTATAACCCGGACGGGTAGTAAGGCGTGGTGCTAATAATAATAATAATAACTGTGTGTATTGAAGAAACCATTTTATTTGTTCCTCTTTGATATCATATTGCAGTTTTATTTTAGTTTATATCGGTGTGATAGTATAGAAAACTACTATATCATTTGAGTAAGTTTATCTCGCCTAGATTTTATTTATTAGTAAACTTTTATTTTAAGGCCTGTAATATTGATTAGTAAATGAAATAATTACAGTTTTCTAGTGTCCCGTTGAATTTTTCCATCATAATATGATTATATTACCACAAGAAGTATAGTCTGATCCAGATAATAAGACATTTTTAAAGTTATTAAAGTAACCGAAACAATCTTTTCTTATATTTATGGAAGCCATGTTACATGTAGCGGTCATGTTTGATATATAAAATAAATATCTACAAAATAATATTAGTAATATAGGTAAATAATATCAAAGTTGACCTCAAATATTTGTATTTTTTTAATGTATTTCTAGAATAATAATAATAATAATACTATAGGTAGGCAATAGTTACAGAAGTTACTAGAGTTACTTTCACATACTCGTGTGTTACTACTGATACAGTTTTAGTTACATTGTAATTAGGCTGATGTGGAAGGAATCAATAAGGAAGAATTCAGATGACGTGTAGCCGCATTTGCGTGGTACAGGAGTAAGAAAACATTTAGGAAACAGCACTCTTAGAATACCTGTATGGTATTCGAACCCTGACCTCCTTGTAGCTGGCAAAACCAGACTGGATGAGCCCAACCTTTTATTCCACGTGCCCACCTTGGAATTTAACCGGTAATAATCCTTGTGTTGAGTTTTTCATACTTGAATTTTTTTTAAAAATGTTTCCGTAGTTTCTGAAGTAAAACTCATAGTTAAAGGTAGAGGTGGATGAATTTATGGAAGGGGACCAGAGAAATTGCCGCAGTTTTTGGCCAAAATAAATCGAATATTGCTCCAGTAGAAACATAGAGTTTAATTTTTCTTCACACGGTGATATCAACAGTTGTTGAATATCTGTCATGGGCAAAGTAGGGTTAGATGAGAAATTTTTTAAATGACGAGAAAAAGTTGTCATTCAATTCCAGGACACCCTGGACAGATATTCAACAACTGTTGATATCTCCATGTGAAGAAAATTAAACTCAATGTTTCTACTGGAGCAATATTTGATTTATTTTGACCAGAAAATGTTTTGGTATGAAAAAACCCTGCCCTTTTCTTGTATCCCCTTCAGCCCCACACTGTTAGTTCCCTATGGCATTCCATTTCGTGGGGAAGAACGGTCATCGAACGATCTCGACCAGAGGGCTGAGGTTCCCGCCTACACGATGTTGACGTGTGGACTATACCGTGCAGATGTCCGTCCTCCGAGAGGTTCAAATCAGTGCAACAACTGTCCACTGCAGTAATCGTCCTCTTCCTTTGCTCGGACTGGACACTGTAATTGGTCGGTGGAAGATGAGACCAGCGCGCGCGGACAACTTTTCAATACGTTCTACAACGGGTAAGTAGGATTCTCCAGGGCTTGAAAATAAAACTTTTTTTTAGGTCAACATTGGTATAATTTTACTTTATATTAGTGTAATTTTATGTTAAAAGTACAAGGGAAAGAGGGGGAAAATCCCATTTGAGCTCAAATCGAGTTAGTGGTGCCATCTGTTAGACTAGGGGGTCGGCAACCTTTTTGAGGCCCCGATCGACTTTTACATTTATCAAAAGTCCCGTGATCACTTTTCAATTCTCCACTCTACTTTTATTTCTTTCCCCCCCACTATAAATCGTGTATTTATTCCTTAAATTCAATATTTACTCTTAATAATTACGTACTTGCCTTTAGAGAAAATACATAAGATAAATAAAATGTACATTTCGTTTACCATCAAAGGTAGCAGTCTTACCTTACCCTATGGCCCTATCTCATAAGCTGCACCATAGTGGAATAATGCAAGGTAAGCTTGCCTTTTTGTTACTATGTCGTTTTCTTACGCGATCGGCTGAAAATTGCTGCGAGATCGACCTTTTGCCGACCCCTGTGTAGTATCATCTAGATACTTTTTAATAAACTTTAGATTATGGTTAAAAGAGGTCTCTGTCAGATTTAAATTTATTTAAAAAAAGTATTTCCTGGAGTTTTTATGGGGTTTGAGATATAAAAGTTGATGTCCTGGAAAATATGCGTAATATGACTTTCCTCCTTTTTCCCTTGTACCCTTCATATAATATATTGAGATTTAGGGATAAGAAGTGTGTTAAGGCCAACTTTTAAATAGGAAGCGAGGTCAAAGTGAAGCTTTAAACATTCAAAGAAAATTCGTAGCCCACCCAAGTCGAAGATAAGGTTTTTGATGCAGTCACATAAATTTCCTTTTTAATTTTTAAATGATCCATCAAGCGAGTGTTATCATAAAGTGGCATGGGGGTGATTACCTTGACTGATTAGAAATATTACATTGATGAGGTTCGTTTAAATTCCCCCTCAACCTAGCCAGGTGTATTATGATGAATTAAATTTCCAAGCTATTATATTTATTAATTACGGTTATAGCCGCATCTAAATATGTTTTAATTAAAAACACTTGGACAGGGGAATCGAACCCGAGACCTTTGGCATAGCATGCCAATGTCCTAATCACTGAGCAGGAGTCCTTGAGGACGGGATGACTTCTGGACATATGCGTGGTCAGAGCATTGGCGTACGAGGCCAAAGGTCCCGGGTTCAATTTCCGTCTCTAGGTGTCGTTTTTTAATATTTTTTTATTATAAATGTCCTATGGTGAAAACTAAGGGAACTATCGGATACTTTTTTTTATAAATTAATATGCATGGCACCTCGGCAGAGAAAATTAACGAGTACCTACTACTTCTGTAGGTGTCTTAAGAAAGTGTGTTATAGAAGTCTGGGAGGAGGGGGGGGGAGGGAGTACAAAACCTTTGATTAAAGACGGTCGGGAGATCTAGAAGCTTCATTTAAATGGACTTTTCTTCGCTTCTCAGGATCTTCGGTAGCTCCGCTGCTCTGTTGAGGCACCAGCGCCATTCATTACTTCCAAGCACGAGGTGCACAGTGGCTGTAAAACCGCCTAACTCACATACATTTACTCACATTTAGTAGGTTGCCTAGCATTCACGGGATGGTGGGTTGAGGCTCAAATCTCGGATGGCTGCACTGGGAATGAGAATGATTTTTCAAATGCCATTTGTCACCGTGATTTTTACATACTTTCTCCACGCCAATGTGGGTGTATTTCTACTAATCACCCTTTTCATTCTTACCCTTAGATTATGTCGTTAACGGCCCTTATATTAAACGTAACTATAAAATAAATATAGCTTACTTCGGCGGCCTCATGGTCTAAGGCGTCATTCTCGCAATAGACTAGACTGCCGATGACAGGGAGTTTGGTGTTCGAATACAGGTCGAGTGTACTTAAAGTTAGCATAAAATGGGTTTCTACTCTCCCTCCGTGCAAATGCGGGTACACTTCCTCTAAATTCGACCTTCTTCATTCCAAAAAATTCGTCTAATCAGCACATATGCATATAACCTGAACAGGTAGTAAGAGATCCACCGTCCTCTCCATTAGAACACCGACTTGGACTGGGTCCGAGAACCTTAGTTCGTACTTATTCCACTCTTGTTCGGGATACGATGAAAGTAGTTACAGGTGAGGCTCAACTCTGTTGTAGGACAGTGTGTTAATTAACCAATCAGAGTCTAAAATCTACTTGGTCTCCTAACTGCTGACGGATAAGTGCGTGGGTCTTGGAGGAAACCAAGTTGGAATGGCCGAGACACAAAACTGATGGCTTCTGAAGTACATATTATGATTTTGATAGGAATAAACTTTAAAAAAAACCACAAACTTATTTACTGGTTATTATAATAATGGTCATCGATACTTTTTCTTACGATACAAAATATGATATTGATATTTTTCTTCCTATCATATAAATGATTAAAGTATCAATACTTTTATTTCAAAGAGCTAATTCCTAGGCAGGGCTACATTGAGTTATTATCTCCGAGGAAAATGTACAGTTACTTTTGGTAAACAGGGCTGTCCCTTTCTTGTTTTCGTGTGGTCAATTTTGCCCACTTTTCACAACCAGCAATTTATTTTTAATTTATTTTTATCTTTTAAGAGTTTATATATTATTTAAATATGAAGTTATTAAAATAACAATTTGAATGTTTCGTTTTTTGTTGAAGCGGCGTATGTGGTTCACTTAAAAATGCTTTACAAACGAGAGCTTCTAAAAGGCAGCGCTATCTTCATAAATTAAGATGGTGAACCAGAAGAAATTAACGTCATACAAACCGCATTCGACTGTGTTCAGGCACATGTGTTTACAAAATAAAAACGGTTTTTATTTTATTTTTAGCACCGCGTCTTACTACTCATTCGGGCTATACGCTTATGTACCAGTTACGCTGATGGGTTTATGGACTAGGAAGGTTATATTTATAGGAAATGTATCCACATTTTCGTGGAGGGAGAGTGAAAAGCCATTTTGGAAAAACCACCCTCAGTACACCCGACCGAGATTCGAACCTCGATATACCCGACATCAGTAGTCTAGTCTATTGCGATAAGAGTAGCACCTTAGACCATACGGGTTTTTTAAACCAGTATTTTGTATGGCTTTTTCTTTAAGTACTATGTATATATATATATATGGTGGTCAGTTATAAGACGATACAAGTGTGTATACTGTATAATACTTTTTAATTTATGAATGAATGCACTTAAAGTTATTATCTCTTGTTGCCACAACCGCGAAACAAAACAAATAATTGTTTGTTTTGTGTAATTACAATAGGTTATGGAAAAACAAACCATACAGTAATCCTAGGAAGATATTTCTAGAAGTGTTTGATAACACTTTTTAACGGTAATACAGTATTACTAAGAAAATAATTATTATTTTCCCACGGGTTAACATAAGTGACTTTCAACCAATATTTGCAACAACAAACGTCTGTTATATGTCAGTTATCACGACCACTAGGCTGAACTAGACTGTAGTATATCTGTGAGGAACTCCCGCGCTACCCCAACACGCCCCAAGGTGAACCTCACCCCCCTCGTAACTCCACTCCACACAGATAACGAGCCACTTTGTCGGACTGTCATAATGGTACAGTCAACAAGGCCGCAGTATTTACCTTCACTCACCTTCCACCTTCGAGATGTAGAGGAGGGTTTGCTTGCTCTCCGACCGACAAGGAGAATATAGAAAGCGCACAAGGGGGAGAAATCTCCTCATATCAAAAGCGCACGACTATAAGTATCAAAAGAGCGCAGGGAAAAAACAACTGCATAACGTGGCAACATAGCCAACATATACTGTAAACAGCCCCTTACCCTTTACAATGATTACAATGAAATAATAAAACTGCTGGGAATAACCACCTTACCCCTTACAATAGTGGTTAGGTTAGTTTGTGTTAGGTTAGGTTAGGTTGATAACTGACTAATTCACGAAACTGACAATACCTGTAATTTCTAGAAAAATACACATTTATTGCGGTGTTGCTTTTGATACACTTACCTTGTGCGCTTCTGATATACCCAAAAGCAGGTACGCAAATTCAGCCTGTGTGCTTTAAGTACGAAGCCGTATTCAAGATGACATCGTCAATGTATTCGTTTAACAGTGTCATAAATATAGGTCGACATATTAGATCACAGCGCTGCTTACAAACCATTACAACTTAATAATTATATTCAGCAACCCAAAACACCCAACACATTTAAATTGTTATTTCCCCCGCACATTAGTTAGTATCCATTTTTATTAACAATCCTGATTTGGTAGAAATCAGTGGGGTATAATTTAAAGTAAATGTATCCGTATTTGCTTGAAGGGTGAGTGGGAAACTAATTAAGGGGACGGGGGGGGGAACCTCAGTACACCCATCCGGGATTCACGACCCAACCTCCACGTCACTAGCAAACCAGACTAAATGAACTTGTCTGTCTATCACCTTTCAAATGTTCCTGTCTACGAATTACAAACTACTTAATCTTTAGTTTGTTGACTTGTTTATCAGCATTCAAAATTTCCAATGTAATCTTCATTTGCGCTATCATAGATAAATATTTATAGGTCATTTAGATTTACATAGATAAACACACTTAGTTTAGTACCGGTGAGTAAATGTGTTTCACGATAAATAATTGTTGTTACTCTTTGTCCCTTAAGGTCGAAAGGCCGAAAGGGCATGTTATATTTTCCGTTTGTTTTAAACTGTTAAAATTATAAAATTTAACTGTCCTCTTTGAATGTTCTTAATATTAGTGGAGGGCTCCAGGATATTTTTTTTTCTGCTGCAATGGCTACTTCGGTCTAAAAAGTTAGAGAAACCCTGGTCTTAGGCGTCACGCTCGCAAAAGACTAGACTTCCAATGACGGGGAGATAGGGGTTCGAATCCCGGTAGGGTATACTTAGGGTGGTTTTCCCTGAACGGTTTCCCACTCTTCCGCCACGCCAATACGGGTATTTTCCTCTAAAAGAAAATTCAACCTTCCTGAGCCCTAGACCAATAAATAGTATAATTAAATGTGATGGAGCGTACGTGCAGTAAAGACATGGTACAAAATAAAAAGTAAATATTTACGTGCTGTGGCTTAAGTTAGCGTGTAAGTAGTTTCAAAAACCTTCAAGTGTTCTGATAGAATGTGTTTAGAAAGTGCATGTTAAATACGATAAAAGTCACTGTACTAGGGATAAATATAAAAATAACCAAAGCTAGTATACTGATGCTAAGAAACTAATTAGAACATTGAGCGGCAGGGTGTTAATGATAAGGGTGCTATTCTGACAGGTCAGGTGCTTTGTGTGACCCTCCTTTCCCCTTTTCTTTCATTCTTACCTGTTTCTCACAGTTCGTGCGCCATTCATCACTGAACCACGTCTCATTAAACTCGTGAGTTTTCCGACACCACCTAAAGTTTGTTCAGCGTAGGAATTGTTTTATTAAAGGCCTTTTTCCCTACCAGAAAGCTATTATATAGTAGGATTTTGGTAGGAAAAAAGACCTTTCAGAGAGTAATTCCTACCGCGAATGGAGTATAGACACATTCGTCCTGCTAAACTCTCAAAGGTTTCCCTCTCCACTCATCTGAATCATTCTCATGAATGAAATATCACCCTCTCTTTCAACACTTGATCCAATAGACATGTTCGAAACCTTAACACGGCCGGTAGCGCATCTGCCTATTTTAGATGTGTGTGCGTTCTTCACGTCTTACTACCCGCCCGAGCTATTAGCATATCATTAACCTAATAAGTTACACATGAGAAAGAAATAATTTATTGGAAATGTACACTCTGTTTAAGGTAAAAAAAACCACTGTCTCTTAAATTTAGCATCGCGTCTTACTACCCGTTCGGGTTATACGCTTAAGTACTATTTACGTTAATTGGTTAGGAATTGGGAAGGATGAATATAGTGGAAGTGAAACCGCATTTGCGTGGAGGGAGAGTGGAAAACCATTTAGGAAAAACCACCCCTAGTTCACCCGACCGATATTCGAACCTCGATCTTCCCGTCCTCGGCAGACGAGCTCAACATGACTAGCGCGTTAGCTAACTACGCCACCGAGGCGGGTCACTGTCTCTTGACTGGCCCAGAGCAGGTGTACAGAGGGTGGTTTTCCCTAAACAATTTTCCGCTCTTACTCCATGAACATGCGGGTGTACTTCCTTCAAAGCCAACCTTTTTTATGCCTACCAAATTAGCGTAGTCTGTACATAAACGTATACCTACCCCGTACCGGTAGTAATACAAGGCGCTAAAAAGTATGTATTTGTGTTAAATTAGTTTCAGGTCTGGTTTATTATGTTTATCCTGTGTTAAGGTAAATCTCAAAAAAAAAATTTAAAATAGTAAACGTGTGAATAAACATAAGAGTAATTGCATAGCAGTAAAGCTATAAAATGTAGAGAAAAAAATTACACTCAACGGTTTCGAGATTAGGTCCGGTGCAATTTTTAATCTCCCCAACTCTTCACGTGTGTTTTAGTTCCTGTTATTAAAAACGAACGGATTATAGAGAAATATCGTCGGGGCTGTATCTAGATGGGGATCCCATTATTCCAGGTGTCCCGTATCATCACAACGGGAGCGCCAATGGAGGAGGGCTGTGACTTGTCCCGCAGGAGTGACGGGATCCGGCAAACAAAGAGGAGGGAGGGAGGGAGTATGTGATGTGACTGTTTGTTGTTACTACTGTGAAGGAAGACCTGTTGTGCCGGAGAAGAAACAACCACTTGACGAGTGAGATCGCTTCAACGGTGTAAATCACAAGGGAACTGATCTACACCAAACATTCCCACAGTGATACCGCCGGTGAGAATAGGGAGTGTACACAAGTATTAAGGTCGGGTGGAATGGGAAACGAGAAAAGATCAGTGTTTTCGCAGTTTTTATATCAAAGCTTTTTTTTCGGCCAAAATAAATAAAAGGGTGACCTGGCGGTCTAGGGGGTAAGGTGTCAGACTTCTGTTCTGGGGGTCTGGGGTTCAATCCTCGGTCTCGGCACAGATTTATCTGATTGTCAAACCCTTCCTTCACCTCTGACAAGACGTGTATTAATCACAACTTGTGAATGTGTGGAATGCCAGACCTCCACCATGGTTCGGATCCCACGTTAAACTGTAGGTCCTCCATTTCATCTCACAATCACCCTACCATTACACATTAGCGTAAGTGCGTATAACCCGAACGGGTGGTAAGACGTAGTGATAATAATAATAATAATAATAATAATAATAATAAATGCTATAGTAGAAACAAAGAGTTTAATTTTCTAAGCTTGGTGATCTCAAAAGTTTTTGAATATCTGTCATGACTCACGAGCATTAGATGAGAAACTTTTTAAATAAAAAGAAAAACATCTCGTTAAATTTCAGGACACACTTGAGAGATAAACTCCGTTTCTATTGGAGCAATATTTTATTTATTTTGGCCAAAAAAAAAAGTTTTTCTATAAAAAATAAATAACACTGTCCTTTTCTCGCGTCCCCTACAACTCCATCTTAAGGTAAGCGCACACAATGGCGTACCATGTAATGTCAGGACAAGCGGGGCTTATTTAGATTCTACCTGTGATGATATTCTCGCTTACTTAGTATCCCATTTGACCAATAATAGATTAACTATTATTATTTTTTTAGCAGTGCGTCTTACTACTCATTCATGTGAGTAAGGTTGAATTGAAGGGAAGTGTACCCACATTTGTGTGGTGAGATAGTGGAAAAACCATTTAGGATCAACCCTCCTCAGTTCAGCCAACCGGGATTCAAACCCCGATCTCCCCGTCATCAGCAGTTCTGTCTATTGCAAGGGGGATGACTGATGACTTAGACCATTCAACCATCGAAGCGGGTAATACCCTAAATACACCATAGGGGAATGTATTTTCTCCAGTATCTGGCCTATGAGTGATCTACTGACTGATGAGAACATAATATCACAGGTTTAATCTAAACTAACTTTGCTGACCATGGCAACACTACAACAAGCCACTAAAGCACACACTGACGTATCGCATCGGCTCAGGTAAATATCCCAATTCGTGTTTTTACCATAATTTTCGATATTTTCTTACAAAATAATCTAGGTAGGAGCGTCTAACGAAGATGTAAGTTGTTGTGAGTTTAAAGGAGAATACTTTTACTAGAGTATAATTCAGAGAGGTTAATTAATAATCGTATTTTAGAGGTTTGACCCATTTTATCAAAAGAGGATACTTTGTGAGATCAGTTCAATGTTGATGAATATAAATGTCATAACTGGAGTAAGATCGGAACAAATCATAATCAGCCAGTTACACGTCCAGGGTCAGTGTTGATGGAGTAAGATTAGAACACAGCACAGTCAGATGGTTATAGATTAGAACACAACACAGTCAGATGGCTATAGATTAGAACACAACACAGCCAGATGGTTATAGATTAGAACACAGCACAGTCAGATGGTTGTCTAGTCAGTGTTGATGGAGTAATATTAGAACACAACACAGTCAGAATGGTTGTAGATTAGAACACAACACACTCAGCTGGCTACATGTCTAGGGTCAGTGATTATGGATCTGACTGCCGCTAACTGTAGTAAGGCCGTGGGAAGACTACTATATCTAGCCCGCAGCTGCAAGCGAGCATGCTATATCTCCCCTCGATAAAAGTGGGGCCAATCAAACGTCAATAGACAACATAAACAATGGGATACAGACGAGTTGACCTCCACCAATATTTCAGCAGCTTCGAGTGTAGTAGCTAGTATGGCTATTCAAATTCTGAGAGAGAACTACTCGTTTACCTGTTGGGCTTTACGCACATAAAAAAACAACGCTAATGTTGTACGTGTGACAAAGGTTGAATTTAGAGGAAGTGTGCTTGCAGTTATGTGGAGAAAGAATTAAAACTCACTTAGGAAAAACCACCCTCAGTACAAGAATTGAGCCTCAAAATACACATCATCGGCAGTCTGGTCTATTACGAGAGTAATGCCTTAGAACCAGGGGTGTCCAACTTAAAAAGTTGATCTACGAGTCTTGTGGCGGGCCGCATCATAACCGGCTAGTTGTGTATCAAGCTTTGAAAAAATGAGGAAAGGTATTTAATTGTGAATGAATTAAGAAGTGGTGATTTAGACATGTTTAATTAAATACTAGACGAATTTTCAGAATAAAATATACAATATTTGATACATAAACATAATACAGTAGATGTAAGGAAGAAATTAAACATGATCATCAGATGCAGCTTTCGTGGATTTTTACCACGCAAGTCAAAGCTTTTTTTTTTCTCGACTAAAAAACCCCACCAATTTTACTACAGTAGATTACTTTTCAAAGAAACTTCGTGG
>CABFWO010001286.1:63075-74547 GCA_902155825.1 Timema genevievae
AAAAAAAAAAAAGGCATCGTGGGCTGCATGCGGCTCGCGAGCCGTTAGTTCAAAAACCTGTACCTTAGAACACTCAACCACTGAGGTGAGTCATCATCATCATCATCATCATCATCATCATCAACTGTTTCCATCCTTTGGCTGGGTCCGTTTAGTAAAATGCCTCCATCTTCCTCTATCCTTCCACCATTCTTCCTTTCTTAATTGCTTCCATCCGTCTCCTCTCCCTTGTACACTTTGTGTTATCTATTCCTCCCATTTCTTTCTTGGCCTCCATTGAGGTCTTTTTCCCTAGATACTTTTCCCATAATTTTCTTTGGCATCCTTTCTTTTCCCATCCTCATTACATGCTCATACCAGATCAGGACTCAGTCTTTCTTCATCTACTTTCTCATGTACTTCTTGTACTCCCACTCTGTCCAGGAGATTTTCATTCCTAATCCTGTTTCTCCTCGTGACAGCTAACATGCTCCTCACAAATTTAATTCTCATGTCCTCCACTTTCCTAGTCTTTCTTACATTCAATGTCCATGTTTCTGCCGCTTATGTGACAATGGGTACAAAGTACGCCCTGTACAACACTTCCTTTACACTTCAAGGGGACTTATCTTCTCTAGAGCAGTTCTTAAACACCTATATAACAACTCTCCCTGCTGTTCTCTTCTCATTAGATCCTTTCTACTTCCACCTTTGGTCTTAATCACGACTACAAGATATTTTACGTTCTGTACTTATCTCAGCTCAACTTCATCCAACTATATAGCTTTACTAGACCTTCCTTGTGATTACCATCACTTCACAAGTTTCCATGCTAGATTTCATTTCTTGTAGTAGAGATTGTAGCCTGAATTTTGTCAATATGCCGGTCACAAGACGCAGCTCAATACCTACCAGACACACCCCAGTTGGCCCCAACATAATTTTCTGGACGCAACAACCCGATCGCCCCAATTTTTTTTTATCGTAGATCCGTTGAAATGAGTCACTCTCTCACACATATCCGAAGAAAACTGTGATTACTGGCACTAGTATTGACAGCCACATGCATTGTTATGTTATTTGTAAATAACACCGGTATATGTAGTATGACGTCATTGCGCGCTCTCTCTCTGTCTGGCGTATTCCTGGAGAGCTATGTTTATCCCTCTCTAATAAAAACATATACTGTTCAGTGCGATGTACAAAGTATAACTCATTCTGTTTTTTTAAATAGTGATTGTTTACATTTGTTTGAATACCTATTGAAACTGTTCCAAAACTTCCATCAGCGAGAACTGGTCTCATACCCTGCAATAAGCGTATTCAGTGCGCCACCGGCAAGGGAAGAAAGCCTATGATGTAGAAACAGATTTTTTTAAAAAGTAAAATGACTAAATTATGGTTGGGCATCTATACAAGCCTAATTTCAACTATACATTCAATTGTATCATAAAAATTTACTATAAATATTAAAAAAAAATACTAATGCAATACCTAGTTATATAAATAATACTTTCACGTGACTTTAAGTGAATATAGGTGTTGAATACAAGTCAAATGAACCCAGATTCGAATCCAAACGGTGCTGACGAGGATATTTAATATATGTTTATGGGTTATTCCTGTTATCCAATTAGTAAATATGTGGGCGCTGGGGCTGGGTGGGTAATAGTATTAAGCCTGTTGCCTTAGTTTAAGCTAGTTTGTAATTGTGCTGATATATATATATATATATAAAATTCACATTAAAATTAGCCTTTCTTTCCTCTCTATCATCAAACTATGTAACTATGTAGTTAAAACTTCTATCATAAAAGCCGTGGACCAATAGGTTATGCTTGTTCAATGAAATTGCACCTAAGGGTCTAACAGGGATGTTTGTAATCGAATCCCAGGCAGATATGCTAGATGGAAACTTGTTGGATAGATTATTTGTGGTTCAGGGCCGTACCTATGTATGAGCTAGTCTCGGGAGGGAAACAATCTCCCAGAAGGCCATAAAAAATAACAAGCAGTTTAGGTCGAATGGGAGATTGGTTGACCTACAAATATCGACTCTGAATCCTCTGCTATAATTAAAGCTCATGTGCTAAAAACTGTGTTAAAAGTTCCTAAGAAAAAGCAATGAACATCTAACTTGAGTTCTAACCTGGTAAGCCTCCACATAACAATGTCTATCTCGCGACTAGTAGGCCTATAGCAGTTAGGCTTCTGCCATGTCTTTCTTTTCTACACTATGTGCTAATTACACTAATGTGTAAGGGATTTTAAAGGTTGGATTTAAATTAAATGTACCGGCATTTGCATGGAGAGGGAGTGGAAAACCATTTGGTGGGGAAACCACCTTTGGTACATCTGACAGGGCTAGAGCCCCAATCTCCCCTTCTTAGCCAGTCTAGTCTATTGCGAGAGTGGAGCATTAGACAATGCGGCCACCGGAGCGAGTTTCCCAAAGTTAAAGACATTTTTAGTCAAGTATGATACTTGGACTTCCACTATAACCTTTCCATCTAGCGATGAATCTAGTCATCATCAGTGAGTAGGTGCGTGCCTGTAGTGATCTGGCTTCCGAGAAACACAGCTGTGAGTGTTTGAGCGTGAAATGTTCACTAGTAGCCTAGTTTTTTTTTATACAAGTCTGCGATGACTGTTACGCCCATGTCTGATTTCCCTGCGAGTCAGCATTGGACCTCTGTTTCACTTGCGAGAGAGAGAGAGGAAAACTTTGTTGCTGCAACACGATCATTGTGGTATAATCTTAGTATTATTGACTTGGTCATACCCGCCTGTCATAACCTAGTTCACCAGGCGACAGTTTTATTCTTTCTACCTCGTTTTACAACCTGTTTAGGCTATGTATGCGTTTTAATTAGGCTAATACCCACTTCGGTCCAAACTCTGAGTCATCACTTTTTCAATATACTGCCAACGACGTGGAGGTCAGGGTCAAATCACAGTCGGGTGTATTGAAGGTGAGTTTTTTTCCTAAATAGTTTTCCACGCAAATACAAATACACTTTCTCCAACTTCAACCTTTTTCATCCTTAATCCACTAGCGTAATTAATATATAGACATATAACCCGAGCGGGTAGTAAGACGTGGTGTAATAAAACATTATCTAATGAGATAGGGATGAGAATTTAGGGGGAATGTAAAGGCCTTTTCATGGAAGAAGAGTATAAAACCATTTTTTAAATAAAAAATTAATGCATTCAGCTAGGATTCGAAACCCGACCTTCCTGTCACAGGCAAACCAGACAAGACGAGACTAACGCCTTTGTGCACGTGTATACCTGCAAGGATAGAATCGGTACTAAGCTGATGAGTGGTCTTAAACCTGTATCATGGTTGCACGGTTTAAGGCGTCACTCTTATAGACCTTCCAACACAAGCACGCGAGACAATGGTTCACACTTTCCCGGGTGCAATGGTTGATTTTCCCTTAAAATCCACCCTCCTTTTCAGGTTGAAATCTCGACTTGGATCAACTAAAACTTAATTCACACGTCCCCCGAATAATATAGAGCGGAATATGTTTGAGTGGGGTGGCGGTTAGCACGCTAGCAGGAATGTGTGTTGGACCATTATGCTTCTCAAAGCAAACGAGAAACAGTTGATTGAATTACTAACATGTTTTATTTAAGAGTCGATAGAAAGATAATTTAGGGTATTACCACAATGAGTTTTTTTAAACTAATGTTTTGAAGCCACAAAGCGTACGTGAACCGAAGTTGATTCTGGAAATTATATTGGGTTATAGAAGCAGATCTTGTCGAGAAGTGCAGATACATCTGAAATATTCTCAGCTAGAGCCGAGTGGGCCGAGCAGAAAGGTCTAAAATCTTGTAATTGGTTTAGAGCTCGTAACGTGACCACATCTATGTTTTTCTTTTGTTTTTTAGGTGAATGTGTGAATCCACATTAAGTCTATAGTCAACACATTTCAATACTTATTATCTTTTACTAAAACTACAAGAATACGTAAAAAAAATATATATATATACGTAGCAAACATAAAGTAAGTCTATTTCGGAAGATACAGCTGAGGAGTTCTCAAAATAAATAAAGAGAAATGTTGCCACATTCAAGCAAACCGTTACTTGGCCACTGCGAACACAAACGTCGTCTGTTTTGAAACAACGTCGAACCCAAGTGGTGGTGTTACACATTCTAGCTCTAATTCGAAGACAATGCCAGACCGACACCAGAAAACAGATAAATTCTTTTATTTCATTTTTTGCACTGCGTCTTACTAGTTACTACACGTCAGGGTTATCCGAGAATATGTTACACTAGTCGAATATAGAGGAGGGATGTAGCATTTAGAAGAAGTGTTACCGCATTTACTTGGAGAAAGAGTTGAATTTTTTTTTAACAACAAATTAGAACGTTTGGCTGTAATTCGAATACGGCCCTACCCATCACCGGCAAACTAGACAAGACCAGACTGAAGACTTTGTCCACGTACCTATCAAGGTACCTCTCAATTGGGAGGTGGGTGTTTGATCTCCAACTGGGCTCACAAGTTTCGTTTTAAATCTGACTGGTGTCTGCAAAAAATAGTTGTGTTGTCCAGGACGTTAGACTCACATCGCGGTTGGTCATTGTTGAAGCAAAATTCAGGGATTCGAACCCCCACATATGAATTTTGTCTTGGTTTTTCCCTAATTTTTTCTTAAATTCTCCATTCAAACCCAACTTTTAGATTAAAGAGCTATTTTTATCGTTGATCGTACTAGGCCAAACAGAATTCGGACTCTCCCCAAGATAATTCTGGCTCATTTTCTTATAATTCCCCTCCTCATCTAATTTATTTCTGTTTTTTAGTCCCCCCAGACCAATGGTCAAGATAGTCAAAGGAATCAGACTCACGATAGACTATAGTTCCTGTGAAGAAAGGTCAAAGTTCGAATTTCGACCATTTGCGTTGGGGGATGTTTTTAAACATGTAATCCATAGCGGATTTTTGTCATCCTCTTTCAACACTAATGCGGGTGCACTAATCATTTAAACTATCCTTAGATGAAGCTCTTAATAGCCTTCGTGTTAAATATGGCCTATTAAAAATCAATTATATCATCGAAGGGTGATGTCTTAGGAAATGTTTAGGTAACTTTTGTGTTCAGCAAATTTGGGAGGGATTTTGGAATCGAATCGTGGAATTAATTAGGTCTAATTTTTTGGGACCAGTTGAACTGGGAACACGCAATAAAACAAACAAAAGGGTGTCCAAGCAAAAAGAAGGTTTTTGCCATGTTCACAGAGAACTAATAGCAAGAACTCTAACTGAATGTTATTGTTTTCTATCACCGCGTATTACTTACTACCTGTTCAGGTTGCACGCATATGTACTAACTACGTTAATGGGGTAGGTATGAGGAAGGTTGAATTTAGAGGAAGTGTAGCCACATTTGCGTGGAGGGAGAGTGGAAAACCACTTTGTAAAAAACCTCAGTACACCCAACAGGGATTTGAACACAATACGGATTGTAGGTGCTGTAAACTATTAACCTATGCATTGAAGAGGAATATACAGATATGATCGTAATAATATTTTTGGGAGGGGTTTGAATCCCCCAAAATACCCTCCTTTTCCCTTGGGTATGGTCCTGTTAATTACACCTTTATAAAGGACTCGTCACCAAATGAAAGACAATTATATATTATATTATTAACTCGTCACCAAGTTAAAGACAACATTTAAACAACAACTCGAAATTTGTTTGCTCACACTTTGGTTGTGGGCCGGTTTCAGCTGAGAGCTAACTTTGCCACACCCTGCTAAATGCACCTCTCGGTGAAGATAAAACACACATGCACGCATGGTTCGACAACTTATCACCTTACTAAACCAACAGGAAACAAGTGTTTTACACTTTGGAAGCAAATCATAAGATTGCACCTTATTCACGGGTCGCTATTTAAAAAGAACCTTATCTCCCACACCTGTGATCACATGTTCTAGATTCGAATCCCGGCCGGTAGCACTAGGAGTAATTCTTCACATGTGATTTATACCTGTAGTTTTTCCTATACTCTCTACAAATTAATTCAGACACAAAGCAAATCGTCGGTGGACGCGAGGTCTAAAATGTCAAGCTCATTATGGTTGGTTTGCCAGTGACGGGAAGGTCCCCGAATCCCAATTGGGTATATTGAGGCTGTTTTGTCCTAAATATATTTATACTACTACTACTACTATAACAACTCCACGCAAATGTGGCTACATTTAATGTAAATTTTGCCTTCTTTCACCTTACTACACTAGCGTGATTAATTTATATGCGTATCACTCGAACGGGTGGTGAGACCCGGTGAAAAAAAAAACCTGTCCTATACTTAGGCATATAGTCCAATTTTCATAGGAAGAACAGTTAAAAACCCGCCTCGGTGGCGTAGTTGGCTAACGCGCTAGTCGTGTTGAACCCGACTGCCGAGGACGGGGAGATCGAGGTTCGAATCTCAGTCGGGTGAACTGGGGGGGTGGTTTTTCCTAAATGGTTTTCCACTCTCCCTCCACGCAAATGCGGGTTCACTTCCTCTATTCAACCTTCCCAATTCCTAAATCCATTAGCGTAATTAGTGCTTATGCGTATAACCCGAACGGGTAATAAGACGCGGTGCTAAATAATAATAAATAATAATAAAAAAGTTTAAAAAATGCAAACATATTTTTTTCCTGTTACATTAATAGCATTTAACTATTCTATGGATATTATTTTAACGGTAATGATCATATAGTATCAAAAGTGACAGCTGCAAATCACATGGCTTAACGTATGGATGTATTAAAATGGTTTAAGTAACTTTTCTAACTGTTAAAAATACTGTTTTTCCTACCAGAACCCTAGTATAACAAAACAATTTAACTCCCAGTTCCAAACGTTACCAAGTCTTGTCATGTTTATTCGGGTTATAAATATGACGTGCACTTTATGAGTTAGCCGATCACATCACATGATTTGCAAACTAACCTGATACTAGAAAAGATCTAACACCCAGGCACTGATTTACCCAATATATATTAGGAATGATGAAGGAGGATATAAGAGGTAATGTAGCCGCATTTGTGTGAAAAAACAGTTTAGAAACACCATCTTAATACATCCAGCCGGGACTTGAGCTTCACTTTTTGGGTCACATTCAAATCATACAAGACGAGATTGATGCCTTTGACCACATACCTCCTTCCCAGGGCAGGTGTAGGTCATCTCTTAATTTTCCTACCCCTTTTAAAATCCGAACATTCTTACAACATCCGTACTTCTTTAAAACCTTTCCAGATAACATTAGAATGGATTTTTGAATATAAGTCAATCCAAAAGAGACGAATGAGACTTATGCCGCTGTTGTAGTCATGGCAGGTGTCCTGGCGAATAATTAGATGGCCAATAAACAGTGTGCCTTTGTTCGCTGGCAACACAGATAAACGATTGTCGTCCCCCCTCTCCCCCTCCTACCCAAACCGACTAAACAAAATGGGCAGCTTTTGTCATAGAAGACAAACAAAAACTTAAAAAACAAAACTTCTGACAAAAAAAAACCTACATGAAAAATTTAAAAGAAGAATGAGAAGGCATGACCGCGCGAGGGTGAGAAAAGAATAAACAACGGATGAACAAAGGAATAGAGAGAGTGAAATGATTAAATATGTAACCTCACATGTGGTCACGAGGTATAAGGCGTCAGGCTAGCGATGAACTAGAATGACTATGACGGGGAAGGTCGAGCTTCGAATATAAGCCGGGTGTACTAATCGCCTTAGATTTAAACAAACGTAGTCCTAAGTCCTACTAATATTTTTTTAAAGAATAAAAAAATATATTCTTTCTCCCACTAAGAGCGTTAATTCCTTTTGTTTAATTTATCGGTAGGCACGCAGACAAAGGCGTCAGTCTCGTCTAGTCTTAGTTTGTTGGTGACAGGGAGGTCGGAGTTCTGGTCCCGGTTGAATTCTATAGGTGGATTTGATTTATCTTAAATTATATCTTACGCTCCTTACACGCGAAATTTTATCTTACTCATCCTTAAACCATTCGTGTAAAATATGCAAGTGTCCCGGGAGGGTAGTAAAAAAACTGTGTAAAAAGAACTTCATGGCGTTATCCCACAAGTGAACTATACCGACGGAGCGGCCGCCGCTGTTAACGATGATAGTTCCAACATATGCGGGTAGAGGGTGTCATGTGGTTAGCACAACAAACCCTCGGCCGTTATTCTCAGTTTTCTAGAAACGAGCTGTTATTTATTTATTTATTTATTTATTCAAGTAGCTCCTCATTTGCTCTCACAAGGCTGAGGGCCAGTTTCATAGTCAAACTTAGCATGCCTAAAGTGCGAGTCGATACTAAATACAGGACGACACCTACCTAGACCAAAATGGAATGGGCCAGTTTCGCATATGAAACTGGCCCATTCCATTCAATTTCAGGTAGGTGACGTCTTGTATTTAGTATAGCACCGCACTTGAGGCGTACTAAATCTGACTATGAAACTGGCCCTTAGGTGTCATGTCCTGTAGCGTGATCCCAGTTAGAAATGGCCTTTATGATAGAGATTCACGGAATCTTGCAGCTGGACACGAAGAAACGAACTATTTTGTATGATTACACAGTTATTTGTCCCTCAATCATATATGCATTCATCTCGTCTTGAAAGGTAATCTCTTCCGATAGGTGACACTAAGAAAGCGGTAGGTTCAAACACAAAAATATGACCTTTTTTTTACCTCTTTCATCTCTACCCCTTTGATACACCGAGCCTACTATTCACTATCGTCGTCTCTTTTTTTTTTGCGAACACGTGTCACAAAGAACGGATGCAGTGGGTTCTTTCATGTCTCTCTCTCTCTCCACTTCTTTATCATTTTCTATTATATTCTATAACTCAGTAAAATGGAAAAGCGAGCGCTGTAGCTTCTTTTGTTGATCAAATAGAAGTGAAGGTTAAAAAATAGGGCAACCCTTTCCCTAAAGATAATAATAATATTGCGCGTCTGGCCTACATCATTCGTAGCCCAGTGGTGGAAAGACTATCCAGTACTAATGTACCGGCACCCAGGGGACGTCCGAATGTACTAATCGTACATCCTTTCTTTGGAGGCTCTTTCCATGTCCCGATAAAATGATAGTGATGGTGATAGTGTGAGGGTGTGGAACCAGTGGAAACACTTAAACCTAAGAATCAAATAGCCAAAGCTATTATTTATGCTTTTAGTGAGGATTACTCCATCTAGATATCATATTCTGAAAACTGAAAAATGACACCTGGACACGGGAATCTAAAGGTCGATTCACACAGAACGCTAAACTAAGCTAAGATTTGCTCTGCTAACTTTTTAGAAAAATAGCGGACTATGTATTTAAATGTGTTGGTTCACAAAAAAAGTTAAGCTATGCCTTACTACTCCGCGCTATGTTTTTTTCCGATTGCTGGCCCGGCAATTTTTTCCATCTCCCATCTTGAGCCATCTTACGTTGCGCATGCGCATAACGCAACTTGGGCTCCGTGTTGAGCAGACGCAGTGCTGGTTTGGTGAAAACAACTAAAGAAGTGTTGAAGTTTTGTTTTCAGTTTGTTTCACGTGTATTTAAGTAATATTCTATTTAGGTTTTATATTTAATATTTTTTTAAAATTAAAATGGAAGCGTTAATTGAACAAGCCAAATCTCCACCTCCTAAATTTTCTTCATCTTCCAAAACAGCTGCTAAGAGCAGCATCTTTTTTTACTCCGTATTATAACCTGAGCTCAAACAAGACATTTTGTAGAACGCCATCGTAGCTAAACTTCACTGGAGCAGACCAGAAAGAAACAACACTTAATTCTGGGGTGAAAGGAGGGACCTTAGCTTAGCAATGAGTGTGAAACCTAACTGACAAAGTCTTAGCAGAGGACAGCAGAGCACAACATAGTTTAGTTTAGTTTAGCATTCTGTATGTATCGGCCTTAAGCCAAAGGTCCTGGGTTCAATTCCCGTGTCCAGGTGTCGTTCATAAATTTTCAGAATACTTAAACCTAACTTAAGCCTAACTAACAAAAACTTGGTGGCCGTTGTGGTAATTCCCCTTTCTGCAAAAATACTCAAGGTACCCTTCGGGAATCGAACCCGGGACCCCTAGACTCGTAGCCAGGTGCATTGCAGTACATCACGGGAACGGTTTCTCTATAGATAAAACAAACATACTTCACTCAACATAAAATCCTACTTCTAAGCCAACTATGCGAATATAGCCTCATGGTAGGATATAACCATTCAAATAAATACAAAGAAATTTACCATGATTCACATAGCACCCGCTCAGCACCTAACAAAGAAGTGTATACAATTGGCAATCATTCAAGTTGCTTATGCTAAACAAACATGAACTAAAATGCACCATTCCTATTCAATCAACTGCCAGTAGAACTCCGAGACATTCCTCAAATCGGTGTAGCGAAAAATAAAATTAAAGACTGAATAATCCCATGAATGCTTCAATAAAATACGTAAAAAAGTTGAGAGAAAATTTTTAGGGTATAAGTTACATGGTTTCATAATTATATTTAAATATTTATCTGCTAGACCTGAAGATGCAACGTTAGGTACCTCGGGATTGCAATATGTAATCTTTTATGCAATTCGCATTTAAATCCTAAGTAGAATTGAATTAAAAAGTTATTGAAAATTATTGTAGGGTCATAAGTAGTATTATAATATCACTATTATTGTTATTTTAAAAACTATTGTAGTTACTGCTATTCATATTTTGCTATGATCCATTTGCAACCAAGAATGGAAGAAAGGAATTATAATACCCATTTTCAAAAAGGGGGATAAAACAGAGTGCAATAGAGGTATCTCACTATTACCAACATGCTATAAAATGTTATCTAACATAATTTTAATGAGATTGACGCCATATGCAGAAGAAATAATTGGCAAACATCAGTGTGGATTTCGACAAAATGGAGAAGATTTTTACTATTCGGCAACTATTGGGAATACAATATGACGGTTCATAAATTATATGTAGATTTTAAAAAGGCCTATGATTTAGTTGAAAGAAAAAGATTATATTACATTTTAGTTAAGTTTTGGATAGCGAACAAACTTGTCAAGCTAAGTGAGGTTATGTTTGACTGAATAGTGACCATCATAGATAACCAGACGTGGTCCACTGTCTTCAGATTAGACGAAGGACGGACGGACAGTCCAGGCAGACAGCTCTTGCGTATGTTGCGTGCGTGCGTGTGTGGTTTTCGTCAAAGTACGCTAACCGACGCGACGCCCCCCCTCGTGTATATCTCTCCCCCGGGGCTCTACCACCCCGTCTTGTACCCCAGACCGGCTATCTGGCGCCCTACAACCAACCACACGCACACACACACACGCACACACGCACCACTTACTACCTCGAGGGACGTCCACCAAACTCTGGTCGGTTGGCTTCTGCCAAAACGAACACGCGTGCACTTTTTTGTTTCAAGCGTTTAGTTCCTTTTTTTTTAATA
>CABFWO010001286.1:74867-117383 GCA_902155825.1 Timema genevievae
CCACGTTAAACTGTAGGTCCTCCATTTCATCTCACAATCACCCTACCATCACACATTAGCGTAAGTGCGTATAACCCGAACGGGTACTAAGACGCGATGCTAATAATAATAATAATAATAATAATAATAATAATAATAATAATAATAATAATAATAATAATAATAATAATAATAATAGTTTTTATTTTTTATTCCACGCCTTGCCACCCGTCCTGGCTATACGCCTTAAATTAGACCAATGGGGAAAAGAGGATGGGATGAGGAAGGTAGATTTCTTTTTCAGAGGAAATGTACCGGCATATGCGTGGAGGAATAGTGGGGAAAACAATTTGGGGGGTAGGGGGAAACATACTCAGTACACCCGGCCAGGATTCGAACCCTTAGATCTACGCCACCGACAAACCAGACATACTAGATGAGCTTGACTCTTTAGTTCATGTGCCCTCCGACTCGGGTGAAAATTGTGGTTCGTCAAATGAAAATTCCCCTGCCTTTTTCCTAAGTAAAAATCCAATTTCGCGTTGCGAAATTATGTTTATTTGAGAATGTTTTTTTATCTTTGAATGATGTAGCGTTATAGAGTCTCAGTATTTAATCTTCAGTGTAAGATGAACTTATGACTATAAGTCGGCGTGCCGGATTTACTGAGGTTTTTTTCGTTAAACGGTTTTTCCATCTTCCGGTACATTTCCTCTAAATTCGACCTTCCTCATCCTTAACCCATCAAAATAATTAAAATTGGATAGCCGGATTGGTATCAAGACGTAGTTAAAAAGAAATATTAAAAATATCCCCATAACTTACCTGCCATTAAAAAATTGATTCAAACTAATTTTTAAGTTATAGATTTATAATTTTAGTAAATGTACGAAATTAACAAAGGGGTAGTAGAGACTATAGAAAGATTACAGTGGAAGAAACAAACAGGGTTTCTTTGTAACATAGCATCAAGCCTACCAAAACAAATTATTATTCACAATCGACACACAAAGAATTGGGCTATACATACATTTTTTTATTAATATATGTGTTTTCAGTAATTAATTAACTATATTTCACAGTAAAATACATTGTTTCCTCTTCATACCCCCTTTTCTATCACAAAGGTTTATTTTTATTTTTGGTTTAGCAAAGATAACACATACATGCATAAAATGTTCCGGGAATATTCTCATTTGTAGCTAGTACTTTTAATAGTTTATTTTAACAACAATACTCATCAACCTTTTATTTATTGACGCATAAAATATGAGGTTTTGTTTTGTTAGAAACGTTTATAACTAAGAATGAATGTGTAATAGACGTGTTTTAATGTATTTTCGTATTTTTAAGTTTTCCCTTCTGTTTACTATTCGCCGTTAAAGCAATGTTGGATAATATTGTGCTACGTCATCCTGTACGAGGGCGAGTACATTATTAACTGTCTAAATACAAGGAAAACCTACAAACAATAATTGATCTTAATTGTAGTATTTCACAATTCTAGGCGGGTTGATTGTGGGTAATAATGCCTTTTGGTATTGCTCTGAAATTATGTTTTTTACGGCAATAGTGCGCACCGCACTGTAGTAAGACGCGGTNGGGTATGAATCTTTTTTTTTCTGTGTCTAAATATTAGAGATTTAATGTTTTGTAGATTCGATCTCCCCGTCATCAGCAGTCTAGACTACCGCGAGAGTAGCGCCTTAGACCATGCGGCCACCGAAGCGGGTCTAACCTAATTCACAGAGGAACGTAGTATTCACGACTGCACTATTTTGAAGCGGGGTCCTAGAGTTATATCCTATCAGGCTGTCTTGATCACTTCATTACTTTTAATAAAAAATATTATAAAAAAATAGCTGATTTTTTTTTGTTCACATGTGAAAGGTTCTAGATTAATCTCGGTTTTTTTGTTTTGTTTAATACATTATAAATATTGTACACAAAAAAAATATGACGCGCCCAATATTTGTTTTTGTTATAGTCGTAAATTTGCTTATGTTGTGTGTTTAAGTGCTAAAAAAAAATACATTAAATCTATAATAATATGACAGAGAAAAAACATGAAAGAATCCCGCCCGCGGTGCGCACCTTCTTTTTTTTTTTACATCCAGCGTAAACGTTTTCCACACCCTTAACGACATCAATAAGTTTCGTCTGCTATTGTAAAAGGAAAGCAGTTCATTGATAAAATGAACTTACCCAGGTGGCGCGTGTTGCCGATTGACAAGGGCAACAGCACGCGAAACCGGTTGTGCCGGCGGTACGGAAAATTGTCGGGAAGAAGATATTGGCGAGACTAAGTACGATCAATTTACAGCCCATTAAAATCACGACGCAGTGTGTCTCAAAACACGTTCTTCCACTATAATCATCGTGACACAACGCTAATAAATATAAGCGAGGGAATTATATCTGATGCAAATTATATGCACACAGGATTCTCCAAAATATATACAAGAGACTAATACGTGATTGCCGGAAGTAACATTTTTTTTATGAATAGTCTGTGGTTAGGTTATGTTTCGGAATGAATAGTTATGAAGATTTGATAGCATGATAGCTTTGGAAATTACAACTACGATTTATTTCTTTCGTGAAATCCATAAAAAAATTTTAACCAATATTTTATAAGGCGATAATATCACGATATCTCTAAGCTTAGTTCTTGCGATTACCACCAGGCCAATATTGTTATTTATCGGTTGAAGCAATAATTATATTATTATCCAACATAAACACAATTTATTGTTATGAGTATATAGGATGCATATCATAACCTTATAAAGAAGAGTGGTGGTAAGCTAGTATATCAAATTGTTAGGCAACTATACACATCTGTAGAATCCTGCATAAACTATGTAAAGCTTAATATTAATTTTTTGTTTGTAAGCCTCAAGGTCGTGCATTAATCAGGCCTTTTGCGGTAGTAAGTTAGGGTGATTTAAGTTTTATTTGATTATTATGTCCACTTCTAGACGCCATCATAATGATCATACAGTTATAAAACTGTCCCCTTGGCTTAATATTTCCTTATGTCCGACTACAATCGCACATAATTATATACCTACAATGGTTATATAGCCATTTAATACAACGCCACTAAGCTAATACTATTATTATTTTACGTATAGCTACCAACATGATCGCATGCTAGCGTGACTTTTAATAAAAGAATAAATTCAACGACCCGTGATCATTTTTTAACGAAAAAGTCAATATCAGTACCTTTTTCTGAAGTTTAGTTAAATATCAGATCAGCCTTCTAAGAAAAAACTTTGTTCAAAATAGTATCCCGCTTTTGAGCGCAAAGCTAATAAATAGCCAATCAACAATAAAGCAATAAAAACAAACTGAAGATTTATATTATTTAAATGTGTTCACTTACCATAAAATAGCTCTCTGTTGCACCAACAAATTGACGAGACAAGTTTTTTTTTCAAAATAGGCTATATCCTTAAATGTTACGCACCAGGCACAGTACTATTTAATAAAAATTGTTTTGATTTGCGCGTGAAGTGCGCGAGCAATACATCAAAATAAGCACGACTATATTTAATGATAGTCAATGAGTTCAAAACGCAAACCAGTTAATTAATTCAGTGTTTGTAACGTGTTTTGCAACAATACTCACAAAAACAGTTCTCCTATAACCGTAATAAAGACTAATCTTTCGAATACCTAGTTAAATTTTGTTTCTTCAGACTCAAACAAATTAAACTAAAGTAATCATGATGATAAAAACAGTTCAAAAGTGCCTCAACACCAAGTCTTCACTTCTGTTCAGTAAAAGTGTTCCAAGATGTACATAGAATCACCCGCTAAAAATATCTTAAGTATATCAACAATGAAATATGTCAAAATTAATACAACAGAGACATGCTGTATTTCAACCAAAATTGTCACTACTAGTGATTGTTGATCAAACTTATATTCTTATTTTACAACTTTTGTTTAAATGTCAACAATGCACTGACAGATTAAACGAGATAAATATCGCTCCGAGCGAAGATGCAACACGCACTCGTAAAACCACAACTTGGGAACGACTGTGTCGTCACGCAGCTCACACAACATTACACGACACTAGCGACAGCTTGCCCCTGTGGCAATAGCGCACAACTACAAGGAGTAGGAAGGCGATTGGCTGGCCGGAGCTTGAAGGGGGCGGGGCTTGGACTTAAAAAGAAAACGGTATTTACATCTACAAACTCGAAAATGAGATGTTTTGCCAATTTCTTCGGTTTCTAGAATTGAGAGAATGACTGTACTAAATACAGCATAATGATTCCAATTCCAACATAAACGTGAATATTTTTTATTATTATAGAGTTGAGCGTGGCTTAGTCCCAGAACTTTGCAGAAAAAGAATATCCACACAAACTTTTTTAAATCGAATGTTCTGCCAATTTAAACGTTTCTTAAAACTGCGTAAATACTCCTCACCTAAACCCCTTCTACAGAAATGTGATGGCTACGAGGAATCTTTTCTAACACTGAATACTCTACTCGGAGGTTATTTGCGCGTTTCCTCGGTCCCGGCACAGATTTATCTGATTGCCAAACCCTTCCTTCACCTCTGACAAGATGTGTATTAATCACAACTTGTGAATGTGATGAATGCCAGGCCTCTACCGTGGTTCGGATTCCACGTTAAACTGTAGGTCCTCCATTTCATCTCACAATCACCCTACCATTGCACATTAGCGTAAGTGCGTATAACCCGAACGGGTAGTAAGACGCGGTGCTAATAATAATAATAATAATAATAATAATAATAATAATAATAATAATAATAATAATAATAATAATATTTGCGCGTTAGACCTCGTGATGACTATGAACTACAATGCAGTGTTCGTAATGCTACCGCTCTTCATTTGTATTAGCATTCTTAACCGGGGTATGACATTACTCATAATGCTATAGCATTATTGTTTAGTCTATTATAAATACGTTCAAACAATTTCGCAGAAATTCATGTCTCAAAATCGATCCAGAATAAATTAAAATAGATTTTAAATCACAAAGAACTGAGCGTTTCATTGATTCATTATTATAACTTTAGACCGCTTCTCCAAAGACGTGTAAATTTATTTACTGGCTATGAAGCATAGAGGAAGTTTTATATTCGTTTAATAGGGTCATCTTTTAAATACATTTATTACAAGTCTTTAAGTTTTAATAAAAATTTAAAGCCCTACACGAATCATGACTTTCTATATGTACTGTATATTTAAATAAATAATTAAATAATATAAATCTGTTATTGTATGGGTCAATCTAATTCAGATTAAGGATTTTAAGTTTTTTATTATTTATTTGTTTTACTTAACGTGCGCTTTTTACTTTTTTTAGGTCACGACTTTCAAACTAACTTAATTTTAGAACAAACACAGCATCCAGGCTTTCAACAAATCATGGTTTTATCTATTGTACAAGAATTCCCCCTTGAATTTGGAGGGGCCCATTATCTACTGTTTTATTATTATTATTATTTTGTGAATATATTATTCCGCTACATTGACTATAATATCATAATCAATGTCCGCTATGTGCTATGGATTTTTTTCCCCCGCCATACCCCAAAGGAAGGGCTATCTTCAGCCCGTAAAGGCACCATCCAATTTTAATTGATTATAACTCTATATGCTAACGTTTACTTTTGAAAGCCCCTCGGAGCTGGTGTGAGCTTTTTTTTTTAATAATGGACGTGTAGCTATGTATTTGATTTCTGATGGTTTAAATTTAATAAACTTATAAATAAGTAATTATAAATAATAAATCATCAAATTTTCTCCTTTAACCATAACTGGGCCTCCAATCAAAGCCATACTATTGTACATTAAGTCCTCCTGCTGCAATTATCTGTTCATGAATGGTCCATTACTATAATTGATACTGCTATTTAGGGTCAAATGAATGAACTCCGCCCACGTTGATACCCTATTGTCCATTCATAATGAGCTGGTGAACTCCTAATTAGGCATAATAAGGTACTGTTGTATGCCATCCACACATAATTATTTTCATACTCAATTAAAAGGTTATACTATCGTGTTTAATTAGTTTGTGCCTTGTCATTAGCTCACTAACGTAATTATAGGAGACTTTCGTTGAAAGATATAGCTCCAGCAAACGACAGTGTTTTCAATTCATGTTCTAAGGAACCCAACATTCTAAAATAACAACAAAATATTGATGAAATACAATAAGAATTGATAATAGCATGAGTGACTATATGGTTTAATATACAATAAACTTTAATAATTAAGATATGCTTATGACTTGAACAGTTAGTGACGCGGTGCTAATTTTTTAAAATCAGTTATTTTAATAATTTAACTAAAATAATGTTATTTTGTGAAATGTAATTTCTTGGGTTAGTTTTATTAAAATAAAATCATATTCTAATTTTCATAGGAATAGTTTTTTTTCATATACTTCGGTAGTCACATGGTCTAAGGCAACACTCTCACGATAGACTTGACTGCCAATGACAGGGAGATCGGGGTTCGAATATCGATCGAATGTACTGAGGGCTGTTTTCTCTAAAAGGGTTTTCGCTCAACCTCCATTCAAATGTAGGTACACTTACTCTAAATTCAACCTTCCTCATTCCTAACTCAATAGCGTAATTAGTAGACTACATAGGCACATAATCTGAATAGGTAGTAATCATACGTCAAGTCACGTGATTTGAAGCTATAGATTTTGATAGATTGTACGTGTCATGCCTAACACAAGTACTTAATATAATATAGTAAAATGTTATGATTTTATTACACCACTAAATTATGTTATCGACCTTAGTGGTCTTGGGGTAAAGTTCTTGCCTCAGAATCCAATGTTCGTGGGTGTACCCCAGGAAGGGTCGACGGGTTTTTGTTCCCTAAGCGATACAAATCCGTTGCATGTCTTTCTTTGGAGGAGAAGTAAAGCCGTCGGTCCTATGTCGATTTGTATTTCTAAATATTTTATTCCTACCAAGAAACTACTATATTATTACTTTTAACACCACGTCTTACTACCCGTTCGGTTTATACGCACTTACGCTAATGTGTAATGGTATGATGATTGTGAGATGAAATGGAGAACCTACAGTTTAACGTGGGATCCGAACCACGGTGGAGGCCTGACATTCCTCACATTCACAAGTTGTGATTAATACACGTCTGGTCAGAGATGAAGGAAGGGTTTGGCAATCAGATAAATCTGTGCCGGACCGAGGATTGAACCCGGGACCCTCAACACAGAAGTCTGACACCTTAACCCTAGACCACCAGGTCACCCAAGAACCTACTATAGCTTTTTCATCTACACTCAACAGAATATAATTTATTTGTGAATAAATCCCTGAATAAAAACCCTATGGTACTCATTTAAAAATTGTATAGGCTACATACTAATATGCCAGAAAATATGTAATATGCATAGAGTTTTTAAAATGTGTAATATATTTGCAAATAAGTTTTCAGAAATATAGATAAACCTTAAAACTATGAGTAAATCCAAAATGGGAGAGACGAGAGGTTATGAGACGTCTGCATCCCAACCTGCATCCCCTTGAACAAAATAATATACAAAACTATTTTATGGAAAAACTGATGTTCAAAAGATGTACACATATTATTGTAATAGGAAATATTTTTTTATCATGTCATGTATTTGGCTGGGTAATTATAGTATATTGTAACTTAACACTATTTTTATATACACCTAGTTAGTTTATCCTACAAAGAGGAATCATCTGGGTTTTGTATTGTTCTAAAAAAAAAGTGGTAGCTATGACAATAAAAATTAGCCCTTTTGAAGAAAAACTACGTCCCACGATTAACTGTGGTTTTGACCAGTTTCCTACTAGTGGTCTTAATGTAAAAAAACTAATTATGTGTAGGCCTATGCATACTGCTTTATATTTAGCAAGTTAATTTTTTAAGAACAGGGTAGATGAGTAAAATTTTAAATATAAATATATCTGATTTTATTAATATATATAATCAAAGAGAAAATATATATATAATGGTTTTATTAATAGATATAATCAAAGAGAAAATATATATATATATATAAATAATGATTTTATTAATAGATATAGTCAAAGAGAAAATGTTTATATATATATATATATATATAATTTCATTGCGGCATAGTATATATTGAGTAAAACTTCTAGATAGATAGATAGATAGATAAATAAATAGATAGATAGATAGATAGATAGATAGATAGATAGATAAATAGATAGATAGATAGATAGATAGATAGATAGATAATATATAGAAATTTGTTACTCCATAAAATAAATATAAGAGACGTTGATTTATTTTTTCTTGAGAATTTTTAAGACAATTTTTACAACATAAAGGTTTGTGTAGTTATTGCTAAGACAAATAAACCGTGAAAATAGATAGCTTCATTTTAAACACGCATTTAACAACTTGTTTGAACCCTTTACGTAGATTAATTTTGTGAAAACGAAAGATTTTGTAATAAAATTGGTATTTTTGCCCCATTTGATATAAACACATTTTACATTCTTACAATTGATATTATAATGTAGCTTTAAAAAGTTTCGACTAGTCGTAGGACTAATGGCAGACTGTGAAATGAGTTTCAAGAGTCAAGAGTATATGGTAGTTTTGATTCCACGTGAATGAGGAAAATTAGTTTCTATCATCATTGATGGAAATGTAGCCTATACAATTACGTCACAATCAATTTATTAAATGTTAGAGTTTTACTTAAGTATTTTTAAATAAATAAAATTAAAATTTATTTCTAAATACTTTTGATTTTTATAAATAGATTTAAAAAGGTATTTAACTTTGTAAGAAAAAAATAGTTCACATCCTAAATGTGAATTTAATTAAATATTAATAGATCGCAGTATCAAATAAGTCTTGGCTTACTACGTTTATAATAAAAGTGCAGGTGCAGAGTGAGAGGAAAACTGAACATGGTTTAGGATGTATAAATATTTTTTAGAAAAATCTGCCGCTGGTGTCTATAAATAAAACGTTTAAACGCGTGCCTCTGGCAGCGGGCGTATGGTTCGCTGGTAGACTCGCTCGACCCACCCTGGCACCCATTCCTCTTTCTGCCAGCTGCATGGTACACTGCACACATGTGGACGTATGGGAGTATTACTACACCCCATAGAGAAGTGCAGGCTATACTAGCTGCATGGTACACTGCACACATGTGGACGTATGGGAGTATTACTACACCCCGTTAGAGAAGTGCAGGCTATACTAGCTGCATGATGCAATGCACACATGTGTGGACATATAGAAGTATTACTACACCCCGCTAGAGAGGTGCAGGTTATACTAGCTGCATGGTACACTGCACACATGTGGACGTATGGGAGTATTACTACACCCCGTTAGAGAAGTGCAGGCTATACTAACTGCATGGTACACTGCACACATGTGTGGACATATAGAAGTATTACTACACCCCGCTAGAGAAGTGCAGGTTATACTAGCTGCATGGTACACTGCACACATGTGGACGTATGGGAGTATTACTACACCCCGTTAGAGAAGTGCAGGCTATACTAACTGCATGGTACACTGCACACATGTGTGGACATATAGAAGTATTACTACACCCCGCTAGAGAAGTGCAGGTTATACTAGCTGCATGGTACACTGCACACATGTGGACGTATGGGAGTATTACTACACCCCGTTAGAGAAGTGCAGGCTATACTAACTGCATGGTACACTGCACACATGTGTGGACATATAGAAGTATTACTACACCCCGCTAGAGAAGTGCAGGTTATACTAGCTGCATGGTACACTGCACACATGTGGACGTATGGGAGTATTACTACACCCCGTTAGAGAAGTGCAGGCTATACTAGCTGCATGATGCAATGCACACATGTGTGGACATATAGGAGTATTACTACACCCCGTTAGAGAAGTGCAGGCTATATTATCTGCATGGTACACTGCACACATGTGGACGTATGGGAGTATTACTACACCCCGTTAGAGAAGTGTAGGCTATATTATCTGCATGGTACACTGCACACATGTGGACGTATGGGAGTATTACTACACCCCGTTAGAGAAGTGTAGGCTATATTATCTGCATGGTACACTGCACACATGTGTGGACATATAGAAGTATTACTACACCCCGTTAGAGAAGTGCAGGCTATATTAGCTGCATGGTACAATGCACACATGTGTGGACATATAGAAGTATTACTACACCCAGCTAGAGAAGTGCAGGCTATACTAACTGCATGGTACACTGCACACATGTGTGTACATATAGAAGTATTACTACACCCCGTTAGAGAAGTGCAGGTTATACTAACTGCACGGTACACTGCACACATGTGTGAACATATAGAAGTATTACTACACCCCGTTAGAGAAGTGTAGGTTATACTAACTGCACGGTACACTGCACACATGTGTGGACATATAGAAGTATTACTACACCCCGTTAGAGAAGTGCAGGTTATACTAACTGCACGGTACACTGCACACATGTGTGGACATATAGAAGTATTACTACACCCCAGTCCATAAATGTTTGTTCTACCTGATGCACCAATAACGTTTAATAGCTATACAATTCGAACAGTTAAGAATGTATATAAATAATACATGTTTTAAGTTAACACGTGTGTTTTGAATTATTGTGGAAAAAATGTAGGACGAACACACTCACAGATAACATGTCAAATTATAATCTCGACTTACCTACTACAACTATCCATAATCCAGTCTAAAGTGAGTTTGAAGTTTTACCGGTTGACACAGTGAACCATTACATTATTGGATAAAAACATTACATTTAGTAATAGTGTGAAAGATTATTTGCATAACACTAATAATAATAATAATATGATTTCTAATTTAAACAAAATTTAATTCAATTTTCTTTTTTCGAGAAACCAAAATTACCTGTTCTCACTAATACATTATTTCCTAACCGCTGATCTGTTATATTTTATAAAACCATAGGCTAAAATAAGTCACGAAAAACAATTCTTTATTGTTACTTTGCCCTCAAAACTCCAAACCAGCTCACGGCATATTATAAACAAACCAAAAAAAACCGTTATGAGTTTTGTCTAAAGAACAATATTATTTCTATTGCCCATAAACACAAGCCAGACTTTGGGGCTGTAAACAGTTTTGATGTTTAGTAGATCATAGCGAGGGACTGGTTTTGTGTTGGAAGTAGAAAGAGAGGGAAGATCTGAATATGACGCACGGGGGTCATAATAATTATGTAAGCAGCAACGTTTATAGCGGTATCATTTCTTAGACTACAGATTTACGCTACTTAATGAGGTTTCACTTCCGCGGAGAAATAGTGTAAACTAAACTAAATTAACAATATTTTATTTGAGTGATTTATTCGTCAGTTCCACAACGGTGGTCACACGGTTACCTGACGCACCCATCCGCTAAATTATTATTATTGGTGATTACGTCTTTTTCCTCAGTGCCTCAGCAAGTAGCTTATTGAAGTATTGTTAGATTTATGGCCTCTACAACACCTTTTATATTTTCGAAACCCTTTTAAGTTGTTTGGAGACCGATTTAATTATTTAAAGAAAATATTTGAAATTTCCTGTTTTTTACATATAATGAATTATTTTATGAATATTTTATCTCATTTCTAAATATTTAACTGAATAAGATAATTTTTATCAACTACGTGGGTGCTTCATTGTAAATAACTTGTTTGCGTCATGATCAATCACATGGTTTAAATTAGTCGGTCACCATTTTGAAGCTATATTTATTAGACCTTTTGTGAAAGTGCAGTGAATAATTATATTTTTTAAGTGGAATAAAACGATATATAAATTTTATACCCGACCTCAAATAAAATAGTTAAGTCAAGTTACTGCGGTTAGCTTACCATATATTTTCCTTACAGCTGTCCAAAGTAAAAAGATGTTAGCTGTTGGCGTAGTGATACACTAGGGACTATTTCTAGTAATTTTTTGAGCGTTCATCCACGTAAGCTCGGGTGGCGAATGTGCTCTACTTGTGACTTGGTCGCCGTGACAAAAACTCCGCGACCAGAATGTCGATGCGCAAATCCGTGTCATATATTAGGATGGCCATAACTTCACGACATCTTCGCTACAAGCCATTGTAGGTACACCCCTGATTTTTTATAGGAACCCCATTTTCAACCACCACCAATGATTGATTGAAAGTCTGGTATTGTAGAAATTAAAGAGGGAACAAAGATATTTGGAGGGGTTTGAAATGTGGTTGTGAAGAAGAGTGTAGAAGGTGAACTGGATGTACAAGGTGGGGAATGAAGGAATGTTGAGGAAAGTAGGAGAAGAAAGGTTCCTGATAGAGATGATAACGAAGAGAAAAACGTCTTGGTTGGACCACACACTACCTAGGGACTGTTTAATTAAGAGGATCATGGAAGGTAAGATAGAGGAAAAAAGAGGAAGAAGAAGGTGTGTAAAGCCAACAGAAATCAAGAAGGGAAGAAGGTACAAAAGGAGTAAAGAAGACGCTCAGGACCGAGGAGAATGGAAGATGTCAAGTTGATACCTGTCTCAGGACAGATTCACAGAAGGAGAATAAATTGACTATTTGATTTACCTATCTTCTATTTCGTTTTTCTGTATTCATAAAATTAAGAGTTTATTTATTTGTTATGAGCGCTGCACAATATTACCGCATGCAGAGGGATGAATTTTTTTTTAAATTAGTAACCCCCTATGCACAAACATGTGCACCTCAAAACCGGAATTTTAAACTTCGATTAGATTTTTTTAACTAATTAAAATATAGGTTGGAATTAATAAAATGACGAGATTTTTTTTTTCTGTCTGTTTGAAGCAAATAAAAGCGTTGCGTGGCTAATACGGGCAACGCCGGGTACTTTTGAGGGTTAATGATTAATTTCACCTAAAACGTTTTCAAAGGCTTCCAATAATACTTCCTTAAGGAGTACTGTATATTTTGTAGTTACATAATTAATTAAACGGACTAAGAATGTAAATACGAATTGTAATTTTCCCCTAGCCATTGTTGCATTATCTTCGCCAACATTCAGTGACCGTTCGGTCGGTATAGCTCTCTTGTACACTGATGCCATGAACTTTTTTTTATGGCAAAATGAACTTCCAATTTTTTTTAAAAAAACGGGTTCCCTATTAAAATCAGACTATAAACTATTCTGCCACTGAAGCGGACCTATATATGATTAAATTAATAGTTTTAAATTTGTGGATTAGATTATACGGATATTTTAAAATATTGTATGTATGCTTAAACCCTTGTGTCCCTCAAAATGAAATACTGTTTAATTTGAGCCCTTCCATCACTCTAAATAAAATACTGTTTAATTTGAGCCCTTCCATCACTCTAAATAAAATACTGTTTAATTTGAGCCCTTCCATCACTCTAAATAAAATACTATTTAGTTCAATAATCTAAAAGTTCTTAAATATTTCAGCTTACATCATGGTAGCATCAAAACTCAGTCAATAATAATTACTTAATTAATTGGTATATTTAAAACAACACAATCTACGAGGGAAGTATGAGGAGATTATTTTGGAGGGAAAATATAAGGTAAGCACTAGCGCGTGAAGAGAGGATGAGATGAAAAAAAATCGGGGAAAATCCCAATCCTACCAATGGTTACCAATCTCAATTTAACCCTCGGTCAGAGTTGAGGTGTATTTTTAGAAATTCTGACTGGTGGAGAGTGTTTCTGAGTTATCTATAATATGGTCAAAAAAAAAATAGTTTTGAACAGCTGAGAAATAATGAATATTGCTATCAAATTAGAGATTGGAAGTAACTTCCCACACATATTCACATAATATATTGTGTTTGTTTTACCAGCATCTTACTATCCTTCTGGGCTATTCACATTTAATTGAGCTAATGGGCAAAGGATGAGGAAGGTAATATTTAGAGAAAATATACCCTCATTTGCGTATAGAAAGAGAGCGAACGTTAAACCGTATAAAAACCACACCTTCAACTAACCCGGCCAGTATTTGAACCAGGGACCATCTTTTAAAAGGTAAACCAGACTAAATGAGCATGACATTAAGTCAGCGTGCCCACCGGTACGGGTATTTATTTGTGAAGTTTATTTTGGCTTCTGATAGAAATAAGTCATTGTCCTAAGAATATGTTTTATTTATAGATTTTTTTTAATATTCCATATGAAATTATTATTCACCCCCTCCCTCCTCAACCGATGGCACATGTCAGAAACGTTCGACAGTCTGCGCGTGTGCCATATCCGGGCACGGCGCGAACATATACCCCCCCACCCTCCCTTTTCCCCTTTCCCATCGCCCACGCAACACGGCCAACATATTAATATCACTCCGCGCCGCGCCTCACATCTCCTACAAGATATATTTTAGCGAAATGCTACAAACCATCACTTTAAGGCTGCAATTTTCAACGATTCTTTGGGATATTTGCCCCCACTACCTATATTCGTAAACACTTATCAAGTACCCAAAGACCTTAAAAAACCACCAATTAATCAACTGCAATACTTATCTCTAGTCGTAATGAGGTATTTGTATCTTAGGCATAAAACGAGAGAATAAAACATTGATGAGTGGACAAAATTCATATAGTAATAAAAATAAAGAGCTGATGAGAGCACTAGGCGTGTTAAGAAAATTGGACTGGGTTTAAATTATATTAGCTCAGAACAAAAACAAAAAAAACGTGAAACTAGTCTACTTTTTCGTAGCCGCCTCAGTGGCGTAGTTAGCTAACGCGCTAGTTTCATGATGAGCTAGACTACCGAGGACCTGGAGATTAAGGTTCAAATCAAATAGTACTTAAGCGTATAACCCGAACGGGTATTAAGACGCGGTGCTAAGTATTGTACTTTTTCGTTCTTTCAATAAATATTCCGCCTATCCCCGCGAAAACGGTTAAAATAGCTTTAAAAGAAACAATGATTCGCGCGCTCGCAGTGTGAACTGTGAGAACTATTGATCCACGCTCACAAGGTGAGCGAAAGCTGTAGCCCAAACCATTTGTCCAAATGTTGAGTTGTTACCAGTTATGGTAATCGAAACTTTCACAACAAACAATTTGTTCTAAATTAATTTTCTTTTAACAGTTTTTACATAATTTAAACACGATCTCATCAAAATAACCGTTTCGATGTTTTCTTTCTTTTGTGTTAATAGTCTCTGTGGTTTACTTAAAAATACTTTACAAACTGGAGCTTCTAAAAAATATATAAGACGATACAAGTTTGAATATTAAACTTTAAAATGTATTATTCTATGCACTATAATATATCTTGTTACCAAAACTGCGGGAAAAAAGTTTTATTATTACATTTTATTCTTTCAATAAGTGCCCTTGAAATGTAAGATAATGCTGTACAGGGCGTACCTTGTACCTATTGACACATATGTAGCAGAAACATAAACATTGAATGTAAGAGAGACTAGGAAAGTGGAGGATATGGGAATGAAGTTTGTGAGGAGCATGTTAGCTGTCACGAGGAGAAACAAGATTAGGAATGAAGTTATCAGGGAAAGATTGGAGGTACAGGGAGTACATGAGATAGTAGAGGAAGCAAGACTGAGATGGTATGGACATGTAATAAGGATGGAAAAAAAAGGATGACAAAGAAAATTATGGAAATGAAGTATGTAAGGAAAAGACCGCAAGAGAAGCCAAGAACGAAGAACAGAAAGTGTGTTAGTGAAAGGAGAAGAATAGAAGCGATTAAAGGAGTAAGAATGGGGGAAGGATAGAGGAAGATGGAGGCCTTTTAATAAACTGACCCGGCCACAGACTGGAAATAGTTGACGATGATTGATGACCTTACTAAGAAAATAATCATTATTTCCACCTAGGTTAGCATCAGTGACTTTCAATCAATGTTTTCAATAAAAACCTTCTGCTAGCTGTCAGTTACCACCACTCCAGTGGCGAATGGACTGTATCTCACGGCAATGAGATGGTTCTACCCATCACTACCAAAGCTATTGCTAACCGAGTATACAAGAAATAAGTAACCACACTAATGACTCACATCACGTTTTACCTCTGGCCGTTAATATCTTGATACATTACAAAGTGAGCCATTAATATTTATCTCTGCTCCTCAGATAATTTTTTAAGATACGACAAGTAACTATAGCGACAAAACAATCACTTTCACTTAATAAAGCTGGCCTGCCATCTCTGTAAATATCCAGGAGTTCCGTGCTCAAATCTTGCTAGGGATTTTTTTAAAATGAAAATTCATCAGTAAATATATAAGTTACCCGGAGCTAGTTGTGCATTTTAATATATATGATACGAAACTTTCTCTTTTCCTATATATGTATATATATATATTGAGGTTTGAAACCTAGCCTGGTATAGGCCTTTCATTCTTTCTCCACAAAAATCCCGATACAGTTTCGCTAAATTATATATTCCTTTTCCCTATTTAATTAACGTAGTTAAATGTGCGTAACCGAGACGGGTAGTAGGATTCTTTGGGCTGGGGTAAAGGGGTGGAAAACATTGCAGATACCAACAACCAGAGGAATGTTAATTAAGGTCAACACGAGCAAAGATCAACAAATAATAATAATAATAATTACAATAATTAAAGGAGACAAAAATTCTGAAGCGTGCAAACATTTTTTTAAGTATTCACGTAAAATAGACATTTATTAAATAAAACTTGTACCGTTGATGAAATGAGGGCTTCTCATTTCACAGTCTGGGATTTGTGATTGTTATAAATCAGGGGTTTCCAACTGGTGGTCCACGGGCTGCGCGTGACCCACAATGCCGTTTATTTTTCGCGGCCCGCGAATTTTTTTTGGAAAAGTAATCTACTGTAGTAACATTAATATTTCCAGCTGAGAAACAGGAAGTTATGATTTCTTGAGAAAAAATCCACGAAAGCTCTCTTCAACTGATGTTCATTCAGTAATAAACTTTAATGTGTTCTATTTTTATAATAACTTGTGTGTCCACGTGAGTCCAATTTCCTTCTACCCCTCAGCCAATTATGAAGCAATCCTCCAATAGACTCGTGGATTCAATTGTGGCCCTCGAGTACTTTTAAGTTGGAAGACCCTGGTCTAGATTTAGGTTAGTTTGTAAGTCGTGTGCTGGTAATCAGTTGGTTCATAAAGTGCTCGCTAAATACCTCAAATAAATTTAAAAAATAAAATAAAATAAAATAACAAGCTCTATGGCATCATCCCGCAATCAACCAATCGAATGGCCACCGTCTGTTGGTCAAGATAGTGCCAAATTTTTGTGGCTAGAGAGTGTCATGTGGTTAGCACAATGCACCCTCCAGCCATTAATCTCAGTTTTCTAGAGCGGAGCTGCGACTCATTCAAGTAGCTTCTTATTTGTCTTCACGAGGCTGAGTTGACCCCATTCCAGAACCACTGTTTCACAGAGAAATGGAAACGTTGGAGATTGAACCCAAGACCTCTGATCTGTAGCTGTAACACTTATTTTAAATAAAACATACTAAACAATTAATTGCATTTGATGACTTCTCTAGAAATACAAGCAGAACGCTGTGATTGAATTTTAAAATAAATTTAATGTGACCCGAATCGGTGCGGGCGTGGACTAAGGAGACAGTCCAGTCTTTTCCGGTTTACCAGAGACGGGAAGGTCAGGGTTTCGAATCCCGGCTGGTTTTACTAAAGTGTTTTTCCTCACTGGTTCCCCACTCTCTTGGTGCAAATTCGGCAAGAATATGTCTATACATTTCGTCTACAATTTTACCTTGCCTATGTCTACCCTATTGGTGTAAATAATATGTTGATAGCCCGGACGGGTACTAAGGGTGCTGTTGAGGGGGCAGAGATATTGCCAATCAGATGTTGTTGGGCTTAGGATGGATATTGACAAAACCTTTAACAGTACGTTAGTTTGATGTTTACTGGAATGGATACAAAACTATTTTATATCAGCCCATGCCTAGTTAAACTTGTAAATAAAAAAAGGTTGTTAATTTTACACTACAAAACACCCCCGGAAAAAAACACATTTTGGTTGGTCATTAAGATTTAAATTCCTGGCAAACTAAAGGTAACTTCTATACGAGTGTGGAATGGATCTTTGTGAATCAAATGATGTAATAAAGGGGGGGTCACAACACAAATTGGATTGACATTCATATTTTTCTCCTGCCTTGTTTATTCTTCTACTACCAAACAGCTCCAGAAACATTACAGACCCACTTGATTTCTTGCGTTTATGAATTTATGTTCGAGTATTCTTTGGGTCTATGCAAATCCCAGGAGACTTGCGTAGCGCCTGCGTGAGTCTGCAATGCAACACACAATTTGTTGCAAGTAGATCATCTAGTATACTTTACAGGGGGATCAAAAAATGCGATGCGCAAGCCCGGTTTAATTTTCCACTCGCGGATGACGGATCAGGTATGCGCACGGTATGTGACAATGTTGCCAGCATCGTGCAAAGGTCGGTACATTGCTATGACACTCTATAGGAACTGTAATGACCCCTGATTGGTCACATATCTCAGAGGCTTGGAGACGAACGTTGGTTGGTCGTGAAAATCAACATTAAAATTAAATTTAAATTAAGAACACTTTAATCTGTTGTTTTAGTTCATACGTTTAAATACAAGCTTTTTTTAATGGTTTAAGAGCCCAAATCAGCTTCCGGCTCGCATATGCTTTTGCGTGTGTGCGCGTGAGGTATGGGAGTAAAAGGGAAAAGAAAACACCTACGATATGCCAGAAATGTGTGCAGTACATTCGTATTTGAATGATTACTCGACATTTTCCGCGGTGATGATGGGTGACAGAGCAACAAAGTTTCTTGTTAATAATTACAATATTATGACCGAATAAGTACTTGCGCACAGTGCTTACCTATGAAGCCATTCTAAAATGGTCAAAAACGGCCTTTCCAATGGAGTTTTTATCCAAATAGCAATTAATATTTCAATAAAGTTCAGTATAATAACTTCTATTAATTAATTATATATCTCCATTAATGTTTAATCAGAAATGATCCACTTGCAACAGTGTTCGTGTAAATTTACAATTTCTAGCCGACTGTATCACAGAGTAGATTGGCATGATCTTCACGCTCTTAATCTATTATATAGAGGTAAGATGGGTAATTTTTTTTGAAAGTGCATGCGCATTAGCGTAAAGAGGGGATGGGAAAATCAATAATACTAAAGCACCTGGCTAAATTAAAACCTTTGACCTTCCCGTACAAAAATTGTTAGCCCGATGTTTTATCCTGTGTAACCACCAGTGCGAGTACTTTCCTTTGGAATCCAGAGGAGTGCGAAAGTAGGTATACAGTATACAAGTTCTAACTAGTCTAATAAATTATGTTAATTCACTCATTTAGAGGTGTCCATTAATTCCTAGGGTGTTCAAATTATTTACCCCAAATGTTAACACACTCTGTTACACTAAGGTACACAGCACTATCATAAAACTGGCCCCATGGTATATTGGTCAGTAAACCTGTCTAAGAGCCTAGGTGTTCCGGGTTCGATTCCTGGCTGGTACCGTGGGTATTATTCCCTAAAAGGGAATCACCCCAACAGTCACCAAGGTTTGGTTACTTAGGCTTAAGTTAGGTTTAAATGCTTCCACTAGTTCCACACCCTCATACTAACTATCACCATCACCTCATCTCATCGGGACATGGAAAGAGCCTACACGGAAAGGATGTACAATTAGTACATTCGAAAGTTCCCTGGGAAATGGTACATTAGTACTGGCTAATCTTTCCACAGACTGAGCTACAAATTATGTAGGCCACACGCGCGATATTAATATTATTACTATCATATACATAAAAGATAACAGTACTCTATTCTAGACACTCACTTTTGCACCCTGCTGTATATTACGGTCTTTTTCGTGGGGCAGATTTGTCTATGGCTCAGTGTTTCTACGATAAGTAGATATAATGTCTGCCTACCGAGTTAAGGGTCTCGGATTCGATTCCTGGCATGGCTGAAAATGTATCACTGAGGAAAATATGGGTTTACCCTTTCACATTGAAAAACTAACGGCCGAGGACTGGATGTTGTGCTTATTCTAGTCTTAGAATGGATTGTAAGGCAGGCCTAGCAAGAAGGTAGTGGAAAATATATGGCTTGAATCAAAAACTGACCCAGGCCACAAGCTATAAACAGTAATGGATGTAAAATTAATTATGCTACAAGGTAGAGCATTGAGACATAATGCAGGTGTTTAGAAATACCAAATTATTTAAGAAGCGGTTTGATATTCATTAATATCGCTTCCAACAAGATGTAGGCGAAAATTATAAGTAGGTTTCTTTCTGACCAGCCAAAATAAAAAAAAAATTTTTTTGAGTTAAACGTTTAAAAAAAATCAACGACGCTTTGCTCAAAATGTGTGCTTCTGAGATTAAGGAAAGAGCTAGAAACCGAGAAATCGCCTTCCTCTATAAAATAAAGTCATGTTTTAATAGGGTCACAACAGAACTTTTTAAGATAATGTGGAATTGTTTTATAAGATTTTATGTGTGTTAACACACATGTTTTTAAACATTATAAACTAAAAATTTTAACTTTTTAACTGAGCAGAAATTTCTCCTACATTTTGATGAAAAAACTTATAAAAAGAGATAGCTACTTCATATATAATTCGGGATTTCTAAACGTCTGCAATGTTTCTCATTGCTCTCCTATGTAGTCCTCTTTAGGGTCGCCTGTTGGCGTGTTGTACACATTTTATGGGTATGTGACCTAATAAAAGGGTTAGAGCACGTCTCACGTGTCGGCCATGTTGGCACACACACACACACACACACATGCAACCTCATCAGACGTAATAGCGTCGAGCTGATGACAAAGCTGGAATAACATCCTCGCTGCCCACCGCAAAAGTAACTAAAGCATTCATGTGAACACATCAACATGAGAATATTTTTTATCACTAAGTTTAATAACAAAAATAGGTGACCTGGTGGTCTAGGTGTAAGGTGTCAGACTTCTGTGCTGAGGGTCCGGGGTTCAATCCTCGGTCCCGGCACAGATTTATCTGATTGGCAGACCCTTCCTTCACCTCTGACAAGACGTGTATTAATCACAACTTGTGAATGTGTGGAATACTAGGCCTCCACCGTGGTTCGGATCCCACGTTAAACTGTAGGTCCTCCATTTCATCTCACAGTCACCCTACCATTACACATTAGCGTAAGTGCGTATAACCCGAACGGGTAGCAAGACGTAGTGATAATAATAATAAGTTTTTTAGCATCACGTATTACTACCCGTTCGGATTATCAAACGAGTTTGATATTTTCTGATCAGATGACTGCTTTTCTGCTCCGTGTAGTCATCTTTCTGCGCTCAAAAATTCTGGAATGTTCTACCGTACATGCTTGAGCTTTGAAAAAAGGGAAATCTCAAAAAAATCTTTTTATGATCAACCTGTTGCAAGGAATATTAGTTAACTTCTTATGCAGGGAAATGTCCTTTCTCATAAAGGTCGGTACCTTGCTTAGTCAACCACTGAGACACGACAGGCAAAAGGTGCTCGTAGTTGTCTTCATTCATACGTCGGTAGTTCCAGAAATAATCAGCATCTAATTCAGAAAAAATCGACACAGTATGTGACACAATGTTCCGTTTTAATACTACATTTCTACTCGTTTCGACAACAGCACCAGATTTCAAATTTCGGTAGTACCATTACAATAGAAGCAAATATACATCATCTTGTTTTTGACAAGTGTGGATGGTAAAATACCTCCCCTTCTACTGAGCTGCAAGATGATCATTCGTCAGAAAGCAATGTGTTCCCCAGATTTGTCAGCTTACAGTGCTGCAAAACGAAGTCAGAAATCAGTGCTTTAGCAAATACTCCTTTCACACGAAGGCATATACACAAAGTCACACAAACACACACATCCCTTTCCCCTAAGCACACTAAAAGTCACGTGTCATTGTTTTCCTGTGACACATTAACTTATTTATTGTGTAACCTTGTTATTTCCTTGTGAAAAAATTTTCCGTGTAATTTGGTGTCAAGGTTATGGTGGTCACATAAATAATTTCTGTCAGCTTTTCAAATTGCCGTCAAAGTGTGGTTCGTCCTGAGGCGCATGCGCCTGCTTCAAGGTGCCATCGATCGTAAACTGAGATACTTTATTGTTGGTACGTGGTTAGTAAGAATTAATATAAGCTTAGAAACTTTTTTTTACTTTAAATGTTGCTTTGTACCCTTTATTGATTGTACTAGAATCAAAATTAGATAGGAAGAAAACTTTGATATGATAGCTCTATAAGTAAAGGCTTTTATTTTATTTTTAGTTAGATTAAAACTGGTTTGTCAGAACTAAAGAGATTTGTATCGAAATAAATTGATGATTAGTTATTAAATTTTGGCTTTAATTTTGGATATTTTAAAAATTTGAGATTTTTGAACACATCCTCGGTGTATATACTTTCAATTTTTATTAAGCCCCACTTCAGCGATCGCATACCTTAAGGCGTCATGCTCTTAATAAACTAGACTACCGATTACGGGGAGATCGGGGTTTGGATCCCGGTCGGGTGTACTGAGGGTGATTTATGCTTAATGGTTTTCCAATCTGCTTCCATACAAATGTGGGTATTCTTTATCTAAATTCAACTTTTCTCATACTAACCCATTAGAGTAATGAGTACGTACATATGCGAATAAGCTGAACGGGTAGTAATACACGGTGCTAAAATATAATCTTTAAGATATTAAAAATCCACTTGGCAGAACTCTGAGAATAATTTATCGAAAAGAACGGTTATGTTACGTTATAAATATGTAAACGAGAAATATAACGCTCTTTGGAAGTGATATGATATTGTCAAGGAGGTTGTTCTAGGTCAAGCTATGTTGAGATCTTAGCTACACCACTCCCCGGTTAAAACGGTGATTCTTCGGTACAAATCAAATTGTATCTGACACACCCTTAGGAGGAACTGTCTTCTGCATGACATCATAGAAGGAAGGGTTAAGGAAAGGGGGAACTTAGGAAGAAGGAGGATTCAAATATTGGATGACTTAAAGGAAAGAAGAACATTCTGGGAGCTCAAGGAGGCAGAGGAGCATTGGCAGCTTAAGTTCACTGACAAAAGGAATTGACAAGTCAAAAGACAGAATACATAATAATGCAGCATAGGAAGTAGTTATAGAGCTATCCGCCTCTGGATATCTATGCTGAACATTTCCTTGTGCAGTGGCAGGAAGGACATACCTACACTTCTCTATTTCTCGCGTGTGTGTCTAACCATCGCTGTCAATGGATGGATGGTTCACGCTTCATTGACTTCCTCCATTAACGCTCCTCAGATGGCGGGAGACTAATCACGGACCATGAATCTAAACAAGATCTAACGCGTTTTTCTCAATCATAACTGTGACGTAAGAAGTTGCCTTGGCACAGTGCACTAATGCGTTGATGTTTTCCTCTTAAGGGTGTCGTCTACCTGGAAGGGGCATTTCCTCAACTGGGGAATTCTTCTAAGAATAGCAGTTCTGAAGCTTCAATACACAACTATCTTAAAAATGTCTGTTGTTACCCTAACATAAACCGGGAATAATCTTTTACTTTCTTACTATCCCTTTGAGAGGGAAAGTATTGAGATCGTCAAAAAATATAATTCGGGATTTTGATGGATGTCGACGTTTTGTGCCCCCCACTGAAACAGAAAAAGTTGTTTTTGCAATACCGTTTTTCTGTAACTGGGATTAAGGCCTGAACAATTTTACCAATCAGGCTGAAATTTAGTAGGTAATAAAGTTTTAATAAGGTTCCATAAAAGGATTTTCGGAATTATCTACCCTAACCCGAAAATTGAGAGTATTGAAGGCGCAAATATAAAAAATTAATTTTATCATAAGAAGATTTTGATTAAAATTTGTATATCCAGGAATTGTTTAACATTACAAACAAACTGGGGCATCTCATTTTCCCATGAAAATGACTCGGAGATTCACAATTTCGATGCTATCACCGCAAACTTTTGAGATACGTAAAAACTTATCGTTGTAAAGTTGTGGTAGTCTTTAAAACATTAACAGCTCTTATTTTAAAGAATATTTCATAAAATCAATATTTTCCTAATTATATTTAAATATATATTTTTTAAATTGAATTTTGGGAACTGAGGAGTTGAAAATTAACAGAGCAAATAATATATTTCTGTAACAGTAAGTTGTATATTATTTCATGTGTACTCTTTGGTGAAATGCGAGTTTTTTTCCCCCATTATGTTTCTATAACAATGTATACTATTTCGCTCCACGTATCTTACCAGTTTAAAATATAATTTATATAAAGGAGTTAGAAAGTCCATGCGGTGTACTGTGTAATTTATTTAACACTAAATTCCTCATGAAACAATTTAAATTTCGGATTGCCTTATGAAATGATTTAATAACTAAACAATATTATTTAAACTTATATGGATAAATTCTATTTTTTTTTTCAAAAAATCGCTTAACAATTTAAGTTTTCATGTGAACCTCCTACCTACATTATTTTCTAAGAAATTGGATGAAAACAAGGCGTCAGGGGGACCCAAATAGGAAATTTTCCCCTAGTCGAAGCGCTATGTCATAGTGTGAGCCTGCCTTAATTTTTAAAAATCTGTAAACCAGGCGCGGGTAGAAAGGTATTTAGGAGATCTCGGCGTCGATCATTAACCTCGTAGAAAACACGAGACATCCTGAAATAAAAAAATAAGAAGAGCTCTAGGAAGAAATTTGTCTCCTCCCAACATTAGTCCCGTCCGTGTCTCCAAAGCTGTTCTTTCTTTCTTCTTGATTGTCTCGATAGACGTACAAGTTCCGGTGTGCTAATCGAGCCTCTTTTGTCATCATCTGTCTGCGAGCTTGGTTCACAAAACACAGGTCTTCTTTTTAGTGCGATTGTTACTCTCTTTGTTTGCTTGTACAACAACAACAAAAAATGGAAGGGGGAAGCTAATTCTGTGGTTTTTATAGTGAAACTTTTACTTTCTGCTCATCACTATCTATGTTCCACTCATTGTTATTTTCAATGCCCGACCTTTTTGGGTAAGTGGGTAGAGTGGTCGATAGTCAAGCTGACCATTCGTCCTCAAAATGAGTCTCATGTCCCGGACTAATTTTGTCCCTACTTTGTTAACTAAACTAATCCAATTTTTAAATTATATCCAAATTAAAAAAAAATATCATAGTGTCTTATTACCCGTTTGGGTTATACGCCTGTGTATTAATTACACTGTGTTAAGGAGTATGAAGGGTTAATTTAGAGGTAGTGCACCCGCATTTGCGTGGAGGGTTGAAAACCCTTTAGGAAAAAAACCTCAGTACACCCGACTAGGATCGAAACCTGATCTCCCCATCTTCGGCAGTCTATTCTAACACGAGATTAGTGCGTTAGACCATGCGGCCACCGAAGCGGGTCAAATAATAACCAATATAGCATGTATAGAAAAAAAGGTACAGTAGAGAAACGATTTAGGTTCGAGGGACCTCTGATAAGTTTAAGAGTCGATTGAGGCACAAACTTTTGCCGAAAACTTCCTTAGACCGATCGGCCACAGAATCGGGTGATTTTAGATTAGATGTCTCCAAAAATTCCAAATTCAGGTCATCTTAAAGATTCTATGGACCTATGAGCTTGTTACATTTACCAAGTCCCAGTTTCGTCAGAACGAAGTTTATGAAGTGAGCTCGTGCGTCTCGAGTAGTTGTGAAGTGTAAACTGTAGCCCATCAAGCACGTTCTACCCTAACACCGCTTGCGTCATCCGTTCACTTCAAACCTCAGGCACAATAAATAATAAAAATAATCATCCGGTTTGGTGGCCGCATGCGCTAACGCGCTACTCTCGTGTTAGATTAGACTGCTGAAGATGGGGAGATCGGGGTTTGGATCTTGGTCAGGTGTATCATTAAAGTAATTAGTACATAAACGTATAACCTGAACAGGTATTAAGACGTGGTGCTAAAATAAAATGGTATTAATGCAGTGCACGGCGTCTTACTACGAATCCGGGCTATCAATATGGGGTAAGGATGAAGAAGGTAGAACTTTAGAGAAAATGCGTCCACATTTACATGAAAGTAAATTGGGAAATTTGTTGTGTACAGTGAAAAACGGGGGAAAGTTACACTACACAGGTTTTTAAAGACAAATTTTATACCTCAAACCCCATTAAAACCCCAGCAAATACTATTTGTTATCAATTTAAATATGACAAAGACCTCTTTTAACCATAATCTAAAGTGCATTAGAAATATCTCATGTTTGTCTTAACAGATGGCAGCACTACTCAATTTGAGTTAAAACTGGTATTTCCCCCTATTTCCCCTGTACCAATCATTAAAACATCTTGGTGCACCCAGCCAAGATTCTAACCCCAATTGAAGACTACCCTAAAAGAGACTGACATATTTTATCCATGTAGCCACTAGTGTGGGTAATGTCATTATTTCACGGGGTAGAATCTACCAGTCAAAGTGGAGGATACCAGCAGCTTTTGGGACACGGTATTAGATGTCAAGGTTCGTCTAGTCTGGTTGGTCGGTAATGAGGAGGTTGGGGATCAAACCTCGTTCAGAAATACTGAGCTTTTTTTTTTTACTAATGGTTTCCTATTGTTTCTCACGTCATAAGTGGGTACATTTTTTAAAAATTCTTCCTTATCATTAGTGTAAATATGCGAATAGCCTGGGCGGGTGTTAAAATGTGGAGGACAGAATATAAAATGATAAATTATATAGTTCGGGATCATGGGTTGATGTCAGGGAAAGTAAAGTCAGCTGTATTTTCTCATAGCTCAATAGAACACTCATTTTACAGGAATCAACATAAATCGATTCCCCATTTGAGTTATTTAGTGCCACAGCTGTTTGATTGATCAATTAGGAACCAAGTTGGAGATAACATATCACAGGCACAGTTTTAACAGGCTCTGCTTCCTCTGGCAACACTTCAAAACACGATACTGCTACTTTGTGGAAGGGTGTCAAGGGTTAAGTGTTTACTTAAGGTGGAGTGGAAGGAAACTTAAGCTAAGGTCGTATTTTTTATAACAAAAATACTTTTGGGGGTAAAATAAATAAATAATTATTTCGGTAGTTACGTTTAGCTTAATTAGCTATATAAATTAATCTTAACATTCCTTGAATATCTGTTATGAGTTTCGCAAACTGAACTTAACAGAACTTTTTATCTACATTTAAAATGTTTCTGTTCTATTTCCACGGTGCCCGTAGCAAATATTCAAGAATCTTTCAGCTTACTCTGAGTAGAAAATTAAACTAAACCTCCAAAATATTTTGATAAAAAAAAGGTTTTCTTATAAAAAAACTGCAAAATATTGTATCTTAACTTGTGTTCCATCCTATTCCACGTTAACGACGTTGTCTATTTGGTGATTTTGAACCAATTTTTCGAAGCGGGTCGCATATTAACTTGACGCACATAAATACTCTAAGAACTATCAGTCTATCAATATTTTACGTCAATGTACCAAACAGAAAGAAACCCCTGATCTACATCATGGAAATAAGAAATATAGGCTATTTTTGTGAATCTACCAAATAGCCTGAGCTGTAGACGATTTAAAAAAAAGTTTGCTAAAAACTACTTCGAGATAAAAAAAACTTGTAACAATATAATACCTTATATTATTATTTTTTTGAAAGAGCGGAGCAGGACCAAAAAAATAATAAATATGCTGCCATGTGTATAAAATCCGGATAAATAAAGTAGAAAGAGGAATAATAATAATTTATAATAGTTTAATCACAAAACTAAGTCATTTATTAAATCTTCCTTTTCATTGCAACGAGTAACGAGTTACATAAAGTCAAATAATACCTAAAAGAACATTAGTTTTATTGTCAAGTTTAAGTAATCAATTATTAATGTCAATAAAAACTCTATTCGTACGAAATCACATATACATTTATATATATATATATATATAAACCTTTTTTAGACTTTCATTATTGATTATATAATAAAGTTAGGATGTTGATTGCTAATCACTTCAAACTAATACTTCAGTATAAAAGTTCTAAAAATACTTAGTTATAAAATCAAAACAGCTACAGGAACAATTAATAGGTAAACATCAAGAAACACCTATAATGGACGTATCTAACGAAGGGTAAAACATAGGTGTGTACTTATTTTGATAAATAAAAATTGTAAACACAACTTTTCTAAAAAATTAAAACTCGAGTATGAAGTTAACTAACGCTAGCTTTGTTCAATTCAAAGCTTTATTTTCACTGACTTCAAAGATAAGTACTTTTGGAAGTACTGGTTATAGAAACCATCCCAAGAATAAGTACCGTCCTGCAAAACAATATTTATGGTCATCCTATGTATAAATATATACCCAAACGGCTAGTAAGCTAATAAATAGGGTGACCATAAGAATTGTTCTGCAGGATGGTACTGATTTTTGGGGTGATGCCTTGTCCTACAGAAAAGACGTTACACTCATAGGTACTGTTTTCTATATCCACTACTTCCAAAAGTACTTCTTTTTGAAGTCAGTGAAAATAAAGTTTCGATTTGAACAACGTTAGCGTAAGGAACTCGAGAAGAAGTTGTGTTTACAAGTTCTATTTGCCAAAATCAGTGCACACCTATGTTTTACTTTTTTTTGCTACATGTGTTTCTCATAGATGTTTCTTGACGTCACCTATTATTTGTTCCTAGAGTTGTTTTGATTTTAATGCTACGTATTATTAGAACTTTTGTACTGAAGTATATAGGCCTAATAGCTCCACGTATTTCTACCTGTTAGGGTTATAGGCCTATGCACTAACTACACTAATGTGTTAGATATGAGAAAGGTTAAATTTAGAGGAAGTGCACCTGTATTTATGTGGGGGGAGAGTAGAAAACCGTTTAGGAAATATCTCCCTCAGTACACCCGACCGAGATTCGAACCCTCGATCTCCCCACCATCAGCCGTGGAGTTTATTGCGAGAGTGACGCCTCAGAGTTTAAACCATCCGGCCACCGATGCCGGTCACCCTAGAAGTAGGTCCACTCCTTGACCAAACTTTTCTCTCGAGTCCAGTATTAGGCACGTAGACGCATAAAGTTGTCTCGATTCAGACAACGAACGAGCCCCTAAAACCGTGCTCAATAGTCCACCAGATGTTCCGAGAAAACTCGAGACGCTCGATATCGTCTCGTGTCAACAAAGAAATAAACCAAAAGCACTGCAAACTTTCCCCGACAGCAGCAGTAAATGTCAACGCTTTGCGTACGTTTCATCGGAGGAACATACTTTTATTTGAACCCTTTAACTTCTTTTATTTTCGCTCTTTTTTTTCTCTCTCTAACACAGATATAAAAGCACCACTAAGTTTTCTTTTACAACTGTAACTTCTTGGCATGATGTTACTGTGCGAAGAATCCACACTTTTATTCTCTCATGACTTTCTAGTACACAAATCATGTTTCCTGTCAGTCACTTTGTAAGTATGTGAACATTGACATTGTCTGAGGCTTCGTAGAAAAACAATATAACGGACATTTTCTCGGAAAGAGGAACTATTGTGATCTTAAAAAAATATCGGATTCGAGATTTTGACGGATGTCGACGTTTTGTGACTCCCTGAAATTGAAAAATTGGTCTATGTGTTGCCGTCTATCTGTGTTTGTCTCGGCCTAGAACCGAAACCATTTTACCGATCGGGCTGAAATTTTGTATTTAGGGTTTTAATCTACCTGCAGAAATTAGATATTCAATCCTAAAATTAAGGGTAGTTTACTTAAGGAAAAAATTAGAAAAAGAGCTATAGTTTTTTTTTCTAAATCAGCTTTAACGATTTTGATTAAAATTCATGTATGGGTATCGTTTAACATTACAAACAAAACTGTGCAGCTAATTATTCTGAGAAATTTACTTATAGGATATTTCACATGAGCAGATGTCGCCAATTTTGATAATGTCTCCCCACCTCTAAAAATTAAAAATATAAACTAATAAGGATACGTTTTCACGATTTATAAAAAATACTAAGACAATGTTCATATTATATTAATACATTTTTATGCAATATAGCACTGTTACTTTTTGTAGATATAATATCAATACTTATGAGATAATAGTAATAGCACAATAAAATGTTATCAATGTTTACCCCAAAAACAAAACATGTTTATATATTCTAAAAGTTCATTCCTTGCAGAATCCTATTTATTATTATTGTTATTGTTATTATTATTATTATTATTATTATTATTAGCACCGCGTCTTACTACCCGTACGGGTTATACGCACTTACGCTAATGTGTAATGGTAGGGTGATTGTGAGATGAAATGGAGGACCTACAGTTTAACGTGGAATCCGAACCACGGTGGAGGCCTGGCATTCCACACATTCACAAGTTGTGATTAATACACATCTTGTCAGAGGTGAAGGAAGGGTTTGGCAATCAGATAAATCTGTGCCGGGACCGAGGATTGAGCCCCGGACTTCAGCTCAGAAGTCTGACATCTTATCCCTAGACCGCCAGGTCACCCCCTATTTAGTAACAACTATGCACGAAAATAAACACTATACTTCTACTATTTTTTTTCTGTAAAAAAGATGGCATTAATAATATATATTCAGTAATCATCAATTGTTTCCAGCCTGTGGCAGAGTCAGTTTATTAATTAATATTCCTCCACCTTCCTCTATTCTTACACCAGTCTTCTTCCTTTAATTACGTCCATTCTTATCACCTCACTTGCACACTTTATGTTAAATGCTACTCCCATCTCTTTCTTGGCCTCTTTTGCGATCTTTTCCCCACATACTTCATTTTAAACCTTTTGACATCCTCTCTTTTTCTATCCTCATTACATTTCAGTCTTACTTCCTCTACTATTGCATTTTCTCTCACTCTTACCCTGATAACTTTATTCCAAATCCTGTTTCTCCTCGTGACAGCTAACATGATCTTCTTGGCCTCCACTCTCCTAGTCTCTCTTACATTCAATATCCATGTTTCTACTGCATGTGTGACGATGGATACAAATCACGCCCTATACAGCACTTCCTGTCACTTCACGAGCACTTCCTTTCTCTAGAACAGGTCTCTTACACACCTACATATACAAAATTACATACATTAATTCTTGCTTTATAATAGATCATATCAATTATGATGAAAGCCTAAAATGATTATTTTTTCTGCTATAAATTCCCATATTCATAAGAAAGAAGTTATTAATGAATTAACTATTGACAAATTGGGCAAGAACTTTCAAAACAAGTTCGCAAGTCCTGTTCTAGGAAATGTAAGCCATTTTTGATAGGAAGGAACCTTTTCGACAGTCACAAAAGCTCATTGAATTATTTTCATACTGGCCTTGTTTTACGTAAATTAATATGATCACTGGAACTTTTTCAAAGGTAATGTCAACTCCAATGAAATACTACAAATACTATAGTAAAATATTATCAACGTTAACAGCAAAAAGCTTGTATTTTTTTAAAAGTTCCTTCCCCCCCAAAATCCTTCGATACAACTGAAATTGCTTAAGCGATGCCAGTTGGCTGTTGGACACCCCCGTTTCTTGTACTTTATAAAACCCTGTTTCCGATGTTTGGGTCAGATGATGGACGTTTGATGGGTGCTGTACCTAGAAATAGAACGCGCACAAGGTTAAAACATGTAGTGATCTTTGACAGACTAAAAGCAAAAGCTTTCAAAGTAATGTTGGCGGTCATGATAGTATTCTTGAACTTTGTTTACTTGAAAATGTTTTAGTCTGATTTTACTTTCCTCCCTTGGAACTTTTGCATTTTATTAATAAATATAAAATACTAGAACGCAGTTTTTATTTGTTTTTTTTATGCACTGAGTCTTATTATCAGTCCAAGCCATCATCATATTTACAGTGATGATGAGGCTTCTTGGCCTAGCAGTAAACATTCCTGGCTACTAATCTAGAGGTCCCTGGTTCTATTCCCGATGGTATCACAGGCATTTTTCCCGAAAGGTGATTGTTCCTTTGGTCACCATGGTGTAGTTAATTAGGCTTAAGTTAGACTTCTACTGGCACCACATAATCATCATCATCATCATATCGGGGTGAAATATCTGCGCCTAGCTCCTATGCAACTTGTTGTACACCCATGCTTGACAGCTTTGCTCTCCCGGTGCTGTACGCAGAAACTTTGGACACAATTTAATGGTATTAGCATAGTTTGCTGGATGTAAGTGTACAGGGATTTTTTATTACTTTTGGTTCAAACAAGCTATATGTGCAATTCGGGCTATGAGTTTCCGAACACCCTGTATATATGTATTGAAGATGGGTCGAATCCTATGTTTATCGAATCCGAATCTCAAGAGAAAATTAAAAAAAAAAAATCTTTTAAATCTTGAATCCATATTCAAATCCTAGAATCTTTAAAATTGCACAATTTTAGTTAAAGGTAAGATAGATAAAATTTAATTTGAAAAAAGTTTGTTAAGGCTTGGTGCGACTGACAAAAAAAAATTATGTTTTATTTGTCATGTCTCTTACATGATAAGCAACAAAGAAAACACTTTTTTTTAGTAAATTTATCATGTTAATACAATTTTGTCATTTTTTAATTATTATTTTGCTATCCTCCCAACTACACAAGTCTATATAATTCATCTAACCTGTTGATTAAAATTGTTATTGGTAGTCGATGCCTTCATATTATTGTAACCGAAATAATTTCTCGAGAAAATTACGAATCTCAGATATCTCAAATATCATAGAATTCGAGAGATCCCAGGAATTAAGGATTCAAACATCCAATCTATAGTTTACAGGGTATTCCTGGGTTAGACGGCTAAGCTTTGGGAAGTGGTAGCTGATCAAAAAACTAACTCAAAATGTATTTTGGAGATTTTCTCGTTTTCTCAACTTTTTCACGCAAACGACAAGAAACTAAACAAAAACACGTTTTTCTACAGAGGTCCTCTTTAATAGCTTAGTATTATTTTTTCTGAAAGATGAATTGGTCGTACTGGACATTACCTTTGAGTTCAACTGATTTAACACCATTAGATTTTATTGTATGGAGTGGGGAGCACTCAAGCAAAAAGTGTATTAAGTGCCTGTTAATGACCTTCTATCATTACGACAAAAGATAATGCAAGCGCGCAAAGAAACAACAGTCGCACAATGTTGGTCAGCCACTCGTTAGGTCATTGATAGGCGCAATGCTTGTCTACGGGCTGGAGGCCGTCAATTTGAACAAAATACATAAATAAAATATTTATTTATTTAATACCTACCTATTTTGTTTTAATTTAGTTTTTTTTGTTGTTTCCGCAAAAACGAGCAAATGCCCAAAATACATTTTGAGTTGGTTTTTCGATCCACTACCACTTCCCAAAGATTAGCTGTTTAGCCTAGAAACAACCTATATATATATATATATATACATTCATAGCCAAACGGGTCGTGAGATTCATAGGAAAAAAACCCACACAAGTCATTACTCCAAAAGTGAAACAAGCCTAAATAACAATATCGTGGTTGAACACAGACAGCTTTAGCACAATGCTCTACAACAAAATAGTCTAGACTCTAGAGATGTTATATTTGGAGTTTTATTCCTGAATGCATAAGGGGAGAGTTTTAATGGCGGACTCAAGACATTTTTTTACGTAATTTTATTTTCTACCATTGTATTAAGGACTGGAATAGATGCACACTCTTTATGACTTTTGGGATTGCTATGTTGGATCCTTAATCTGAAATAATTCGTAGAAACAATAGCTTTTTTTAAATCTGCGTCTTACAGCCCATCCTGGCTATACACGTTTAGTTACACTAAGTAGGAGAGGATGAGTATGGTAGAATTTAGAGGAAATGTAGCCCCACTTGTACAAAGGATTAGTGAGAAACCATTTAAGGAAAAGTACCCTCAGTATACTCAGCCGGGATTCGTAATCCGACTTCCTCGCAAGCAGCAAAACCAGTCTAAATGAGATTGACATTTAGTACACGTGCTTACCGATGAGCGTTTACTATAGTTCATTTGTTTTGTTAATTGTGAGTCTGGGCTACATCATTCGTATCCCAGTAGTGGAAAGATTAGCCGGTACTAATTTACCGATGCCCAGGCAACGTCCGAATGTACTAATCGTACATCCTTTCCGTGTAGTGTCTTTCCATGTCACCATGAGATGAGGTGATGGTGATAGTGAATATGGGGGTGTGGAACCAGTGGAAACACTTAAACATAATTTAATCCTAATTAACCAAGCCATAGTGACCGTTGGGCTAGTTACACTTTCGAGAATAATATCCAAGCTGCCAGCCAGAATCAAACCAGGAACCCCTAGGCTTGTAGTCAGCTGCACTGACCATTACACCGGGGAGCCGGATGGTTTTGTCATATACAAGGCCCTCAACAAACTTTGTAAAGTACTTTTTCATTAATTTTTTTATTTTAATTCTGTACAAATTAAATGCGTTAAATATTAAGTATTTCTAAATTAATTTATACGACACCTTAGATAAGTTGGCAGCTCAGCTGTTTACTGAGCTAAAGGTTTGATTCCTAGGCCCGGATTCAAACTCAGATCTCCCAGTCATCAGCAAACCAGACTAGAGGAACTTGACTTTTAGTTCGCGTGTCTTTACCCTGATTTTCAAAGGACAGCTATAAAAGCTACTAGATCTACGTTCACGTATTCTTAAGATAAGTCATGTGATCTGCAGCCGTCACTTTTGGTGGATATTATTAATACTTATAAAACAACACTAATAATATATTAAAATAGTATAAATGTCGGCCGCAAAAATATATGTTTGTATTTTATAAAACGGGATTCTTATGAAAATCAGGATATACCAATGCGGATGATGATTTGTTGAATAATTCTTAGGAAAATACATAATCGAATCGTTAATTTGTAGGAATGGCAAGTTTTCCGAAAACATGTGTCTTCATTTTTCAAGTCATTATTCTCATTTCACAGTTGCGCGGTAGCAAAGAGTTTCTGGAAGAGGCGAAACAAGGGGCTCTGTTATGGGTAGGTGTCAATAATTGGTTCCAGCACCGGCCGCACGGAGCGCATTACTGCGAGGCCACGAGCCGGCGATGCAGCGAGGCGGCCCGATGATTTATCACAAGGTACGTCTATCAGAAGGTCAGTTCACGCACGTGACTAAATATGTAAAACATTAATTTGGTTTTGATCTTTCGTAAGATAGATCCAGATGGTAATTCTGTAAGGAAACGTGGCTGTCATTTGGATTAAATTATGGACATCAGTCGCATTTGTGTCGTTAAATAATGATTGTGTGATTTACTAGGAGATACAATCATCTTAAAATGTAGCATGGTGTAGCCTATTTAAACTAACTACACCTTCTATACTATTCATAACGTTCTTTGGTTTCATTCAGACAGTGTTTTAATGCCTTTTGTTTATAAGGAGTTTTTACACGTGAAAAAGTACCAGCATGTGTATGTAGAGAGAGAGTGGAAAACAATTTAGCAAAAAGTAAAAATTAATTATACCAGACTGGGATTTTAACCCAAATCCTCCCATCAACAGTCCAATCTATTGCGAGTGACGCTTTACACCAGTGAGTTATTAAATTACATAGAAAAAAAATTAAGGGCACAATGAATCCTTTTTATACTAATGAATGCTTAATTTCCAAAGACACTTAAATTTGAATTGATGAGAAAATGTGTTTTCCCAAATACTTGGCAGATGATCACGGACGTCAATTACCTCCAAAAACTTTTAATCTTTGAAATAATAAAGGCTCTACTTATCTTAAAATGTAGACGTAGACTGAGCTAAGGTGTCGTGCCATAAACGATCGTAAAGAGCCCTCCAGCATGTGGACGGAAAAATACAATAGATAAACAAGTAAGGATTTATAGAGATGATCGCTACATCCTTTCATTCTAAACAGAACACGTGTTACTTGAAATTATGTGATCTCCCCTCTGTAACGTCTCATGTCCACGTTAGAGGAAGATGGAGGCGTCGAGAGGATACAGAGAGGGTCATCGAGATTCAAGTCCTGCGGCTAGAGGGACATTTCGAAAGAGACAGGGCATTGTCATGGCAACGGCATCTGAGTCACGTCCCGCCCAGCCGAGTCACGGAGAGGTGCGCGGCGGCCATGCCGATGACAAGATGGCGGTTGGGCGCAGCCCCGGCGCGCTAAACAAATCTATCTCCAGCTCTAGTGGGCGAGGGATCAAACTTCTTGAAAGAAGCCACAAGGGAATTCGCGTCAGGTCTCTTGGATAAACACAATGGAAGACAATAGACGTATTATTATATGGATCACGCATGTCCAGCCATCAATCCTGCAAAATACATTACAAGTAACTCTCTGACAGTGACGTCAGTTCAGGCAAAGTAAGTTAACATACTCATGGTAATATATACAACGATAGCTTAGCCATCTATCCTGCAATGAGCGCAACACACAATCCCTTTGACAATGACGTCAATCCAGGCAATGTACTATACGTATGCAAATAAAAACCACGCATGCCTAACCATTAATCCTGTAACGAGAGCAGCCAACATACTCTCTTTGGCAATTACGTTATCCCAGGTAATGTAATAAACCACGCAATCCTATTCATTGACCCTGCAATGATTGCAGTAAACTAAAATCTATTTGGCAGTGAAGTAAGTTTAAGCAATGTAATATATTTATAAGATTGCAGTTTTACTTTTAATTTACTTTTACTACTGTCTAGTAGCTGTTTAAAAAATGAATACACAGTATCTTGAAATATGTGAGATGTTTTAAATCTGTTCATTATATTATATTTACATTTTCTTTTTTATTTGAACTGTTTCAAAGATGAGAAGTTTATAGGAAATCTAGAAGTCCAAGCGAAAGAGATTTGAGCTTGGACTTTAACATTTACAAGCTAGCCACAACCCTATTTTCTATATTAGACTTAGTAGGTCTTATTGGGAAAAATTTGCACAGTAGGCCTACTTTTTATTATTAACTTAGTTTTATCATTATAAATAAACTCTTTAATAAGCTTTTATTATGTGATGAGTTTTTTATAAGCTGTGAATAACAACATTTTTTCTTTTATTACGACGTACTAAATAATTGGTACGATGCATCGCACAGACTTTCTCTCTCTTTTATCTTAACACAGAGACAGTTACTAAAAACTCGTAAGATTTGGGAAACTAAATAATATACATTTTTGTAGAAACTCTCTTCCAATGATCATAAATAATTTACACTGTTACAGAAACATTGAGAAAAGAGGAAAATCTCTGTCCATCAAAGAGCATAACAATAAACTTCATATTTCAAAGACCCCACAAATATATATACATGCTTATAGCCCAAAAACAATTAACGGTTTTATACAAATAAGTTTCAAATAAAAGATATATATTTTCAATAGTATAAAACTTCAAATGTATCTCAAATAATTGCGTATATGTGCTAATAATTGGAAATTTCTGCTTATGTAAGGTACCCTAAAAGTCATTTTATTGGGAGAATTAGGGTTATAATTTTATTTGTAATTTTAAACAATGCCTAAATACCAAAATCGTTTGAACGTATTTTGAGAAAATTGGTTTGCTCCTTTTTTTGCCCTTTAGTAAACTACCCTAATTTTATGGTTAGATATCTAATTAAGAAAACACCTCGGGAGAACCTTATCATAAACCCTAGGTACCAAGTTTTAGCCAAATCGATCAAGTAGTTTCGCCTTTAGGCTGAGATGCAGACCCATAGACAGACGGCATCGCAAAAACATCTTTTTTTCTGTTTCAGGGGGTCACGAAACGTTAACATTTATAAAAATATTGAGTTCTATTTTCTTGACGATCACAATTGATCCTCTCCGAGGGTTGGAGAGAAAGTGAAAGCATTGCTAATTAATAGGTCTAGTTAGTATCAATTACCGATGGTAGGTCCTACAGTTGTAACATCAATCTGAAGAGTATTTTAATATTAAGGCTATATTTAAATTTATTTCAGTTAAACTAATTTTAAAGCTATACTTATTTAAATTTATTTTAGGTGCACTTTATGAACCAAATTATTATGTCAGAACATGATAATTTCTATGAGTGCGAGGGAAAGAGCCTACTAATTTTCGCCGGGAACGGTATTTTCACATACCTTTCAGGGTTCTTTTACACCCCACAATAGACATGAAAATGATGAATTTACTTCCCCCCCGAATGAAGTTGTGCTACGGACTTTTATCGCTCAAGGGAAAATCCATCGATCTCGGCTGGGTTTGAACCCATGAACATCGGGTCCTGAGGTGAGTACTTTACCCCAAGACCACCGAGATTGGACAATAGACCTACACGCACATTGGTGGGTATGTGGTTACGGTATTTACCTGGCCTTTTCACTCCCCCTCCTTGCAAATACTGGTACAATTCCTCTAAATAAACCCTCCTCATCCCCAAAACATTGATGTAACTCTTACATATGAGTGTAACCCGAACGGATAGTAAGATGCCCTAGCAAAAAAGTTGTAATTCAAGCGTTGTTCTCGTCACCACCAATGCAGGTAGGTAAATAAAAATACTCCCTTTTAAGAATACTCTCTCCGAATGATAGAGGCGTGCTCTCTGGATTATTTTTTATTAAGCTGCCACAATTGTTTGTGGATGTAACCAAGCCGTGTATGTGAGGCCCACCCATTTTATTGTAGCGAGTATGTGTATATTAGTGGGTGAGACCTCCCAAGTTGCGCGCTTTTTCTTTAGTCAAACACCCGTGACGTCATGGGACTGAGGTGCGATCGTCTACTACACGGCGTTTCTCAAAGTTTGCTCTTCGGGGCCCTGGGGCTCCCCAAGACCCTTTCAGGGGCTCCCCAAGACACTTTCAGGGGCTCCCCAAGACACTTTCAGAGGCTCCCTAAGACCCTTTCAGGGGCTCCCCAAGACACTTTCAGGGGCTCCCTAAGACCCTTTCAGGGGCTCCCCAAGACAATTTAAGGGGCTTCCCAAGACCCTTTCAGGAGCTCCTCAAGACACTTTCAAGGGCTCCCTAAGACCCTTTCAGGGGCTCCTCAAGGCACTTTAAGGGGCTTCCCAAGACCCTTTCAGGGGCTCCTCAAGACCCTTTCAGGGGCTTCTCAAGACCCTTTTAGGGGCTCCTCAAAACACTTTCAAGGGCTCCCTAAGACCCTTTCAGGGGCTTCCCAAGACCCTTTCAGGGGTTCCTCAAGAGCCTTTCAGGGGCTCCCTAAGACCCTCATAGCGGCTACCCAAGACCCTTTAAGGGGCTTCCCGAGACTTTATAATCTTTGAGGGACTTTGATAATCAGCTGTTTTAAGTTTGCATTGCAATGCAGCATGGGTCAAAATACATCGTGTGAATTGCTGCGGCACTCAAGCAGATACTGATCTCCATTTTCAGCGAACGTGGGAATCATACTTTTGATCGTTCAGCCACGGCTGAAGCTATAGAGATGATTTAATACATCTGGAAATTATCTCCGTGTGAATCGGGTGATCGTCTGTGGAGGAGGGATGTCCAATATCAGCAGGGGGAACAAACTAACGTCTTGCTCGAACAGTTCCTTATTGCTGTTTGTCGAAGAGGTGAGGACCACATTTTAAACACCGAACGAGGAAAACCTTCAAGTTATATATTCCCTCTCCTCCCAACCAATTGTCCAAACTTTCGTTTAAGAGCTTATATCAACTCCCCCCTCCCCTTCCCGAATAACATCCAGCTTAGATAGATGGTAAAGTTATAGCCTTAAGTCGTGTCGTGGTGCAGTTTTCTGTATTATACGTTAGAAAAACAATGGAATTGAGACCAGTGGAACTGTTATATAATATTCTAAATAAATGGTGCGGGGCACCCCTGAGATGTTCCTGTTCCTTTATATAAACTATAATTATATCTCATAAGATATGTGAAACAAAATAATATACATTGTTACAGAAATATAATAGGAAAAAAAAGAGCACCACCTTTCACCAAATAGCATACATGAGTTAATAGACACGGTTATATAAACATGTCTGTTCTGTGTATTTTCAACTCCCCATTTCCCAAAGCCCTATATATATATATTATATATATTATATATATATCATATATATATTTGCCTATAACTAGGAACTTTATAAAACATTATTTCAATATTTTTTAAAATATAAATTTAAGAATCCTACAACTCTGCAATGATAAGTTATTTCATATCTCAAATAATAGCGTAGGCCAGAGGTATGATCAAAATTTTAAGTTTCAACTTATGTAAAGTACCGTCACAGTCATTTTCATGGAAAAATGAGGTACTCCATTTTGTTTTTGATGCTAAAAACTGCGTAGTTACAAATTTTAATCAAAAATGTTAGAACCGATATTGATAATTTTTTATTTTCACTTTACGCCCTAAAGTAAACTACCATTAATTTTAGGGTAAGATATAGGCCTATAGTTCCATAAATCTATTTAGAAAATCCTATTAAAACTCTAAATACTAAGTTGTAATCCCATCGGTAAAATGGTTTCGGCTCTAGTCCCAATAACATACAGACAGATGGTATTGCAAAAATCATTTTTCGGGTTCAGGGGGTCATACAACTTCGACATCCATCAAAATCTCTAATTTGATTTTTTTTTTACGATCACAATACCAAGGAGTCATGGAAAATTGAAAAATACAACAAAAAATTAAAAAAAAGTTTTCAAAGAAAAAAGCACCGAGAGATATTTTCTGATTCGAGAGTATACTCTAATTTCCCGCTAACTCGGCCGCTAGATGGGTGTCTCCCAATAATTTCACTCAAATCCTATGATGTAATTCTAAAAACTGTCATGAATGTTTTCCATGAATATGTATCATCATCATCATCATCATCATTAGGCCATCAATTTTGCGATTGGTTTGTGGCAGCTTTCCACTCTTGCCTATCCTGGTCCAAATTTTGTAAATCTTTGCACGTTTCTGCCAACATCATCCGCTATCTGATTCATGTACTCCATTCTTGGTCTCCATCTTGAATTTCTACCTTCCACATCTCCTTCTACAGGATGATTCCAAAGCTAGGTCAAAACTTAAGGATCGTGTAGAGGGACTCATATAGAACAACTTTCGAACAGGAATCCACGTCCTCCGAGGTCATCCTAAGTCAGGCGAGGCCTTTGACGATGGAGAAATCCAATGATATTCCGCTGAAATAAGCATAAATCCATAGATTCCCGCACGTTGAAAGAAAATTGTACTGGCGCTCCTTCCGGTTGTACCCACATTTGCTGACGTGTGATAAGTGGCACATCTTGTAATAGTTTCGGCACAATTTATTCCAGAAGGAGTCTGTAAAATGTGTCCAGTCAACATGGTGGCAAGAGGTAAGATCCGATCATATTATCGCCGATGACACTCGCCCATACATTCACAGCAAACCTCTCTTGGTGGCTGCGAGCAACGGTATCATGGGGTCTTGTTTAGCTGTTATGGTAATTAAAGAAGCCTTCTGTGGTGAATGATACCTTATCCGTAAACATTACTCTGCTAAAAAAAGGGGGGGAGCTCACAACGCTGAAAAAATCCACTAATGGCGTCTGCGGATAGGGGTAAAAGTTAGGCTCCTGTCTTGCGATTCAAGATTAAGTTAGTAAGGGAATAGCAAAGTATGCTTATTTCAGCAGAATGGTATCAGACTTCCCTACCTTCAATGACCTCGCCTGACTCAGGATGACTTCGGAGAACAAGGATTCCTATTCGAAAGTGGTATTATTGGAGTCTCTCTAAACGTTCCTTAAGTTTCTACCTAACCTTTAGAATCACTGTGTATATTTATCTTCGTCAAACTACCATATCTCAGTATATGGCCTACCATCTTCTTTGTGTTACACCCCTCTCTCCAAGCTTTCCTTACGACCATCGATAACTTAAAGGTAGAGGGAGGTTAGTAAGCTACATAGATTATACAAAGGACATGAAATGCAAGATTTAAATAACAATACCATAAATGGTTTATTCAAAGCAAAAAAAATTAGAGTTCAATTAATTACATGGTCTCAATAATCGTACTGAGTTCAGTGGAAAATCATATTAGAAATAAACAGTTATTTAGCGCAGTTCATTAGAGAGAACTTCTCTAATGCTAGACATATCAAACAATCGGGTGGGCTAGTCTTTATGAGACAAACAACCCACAGTGTTGAAAAGAATACATAAATAAATAATAAATCAGTTAATAAATTTGTAAGATTTATATAAGAGCCTTATGGGCCTTATTATATTGTTTTAAAGGCGTCTGCACTGCATCACTTAAAGCAGACTTCAACAATTTAAATAATAAATATAAAGAATATTTATTAGACATTTTTAAAATACGCGAGAGTTTGGCTAACAGACTTTAGTCAAACTCCCGCGGGACTATATGACCTAAACTATCAGTTTAGAAACTTCCATCTACACGTGAATTCAAAGTTAACAAATTACTATAAACAAAGTCTAGTGAAAACATTTAAACAACGATCAAATATAAAATTAATCACTAATTAATTTTTATCTGTTAAACAATTT